>JAZDXF010000079.1:0-47682 GCA_038380155.1 Pseudococcus jackbeardsleyi
TTTCTAATTTCTTCTGTACCTTTTTACTAGTTAAAAGTCAGTGATCTCAATTATTTGGGGTTTTTCACATTTATTTTTGTTTTGTGCAACCTTGCAGATAATATTTTGGCAGGAGTAGGAGTCAGCCAAAAAGTCAACTCCTAACTCCGCCTTGATTTTGGAGTAACTTTCAGACTTCTACTTTTTGATTTCACGTTTACTCCACCCTGGCCGCGAAGTCAATCGATGACCTCGACCAGTCTCGACCCCTCGACTCTGAAGTCAATCTATGATGTGGATTTCCTGACTTTGGAGTAAATCTATGCCATTGACTCCCTGACTTCGAAGTCAATCTATGACTTTGACTCTCTGACTCTGGAGTCAATCTGTGACCTTGACTTTCTGACTTCCAAGTGAATTCATGACCTTGACTCCAATTCGACTCTTAACTCAGTCTATGATCTGGAATCCCTGATTCCGGAGTGAATCTATGACTTTGACTCTCTGACTCTGGAGCCAATCCATGACCTTGACTCCCTGACCTCAGAGTCTATCTATGATATCGACTTCCTGACTTCGAAGCCGCTCAAAGACCCTGACTCCCTAACTTTGAAATCAATCGATGACCTTGATCCATTGATTCCGGAGGCAATTCATGACCTTGACTCCTTGGCTCTAAATTCAATCTATGACCTTGACTCCTTGACTCCAAGGTCAATCCATGACCTTGAATCTCTGATTTCAAGGTCAATCTATAATTTTGGTCTTTTATTTTATTCCCTAACTTCAAAAGTCAATCCATGACCTTGACTTCTTGACTCCAAGGTTAATCTATGGCCTTGAATCTCTGATTTCAAAGTCAATTTATAATTTTGGTCTTTTATTTTATTCCCTAACTTCAAAAGTCAATCCATGACCTTGACTCCTTGACTCCAAGGTTAATCTATGACCTTGAATCTCTGATTTCAAGGTCAATCTATAATTTTGGCCTCTTTATTTTATTCCTTAACTTCAAAAGTCAATCCATGACCTTGACTCCTGGACTACAAAGTCAATCTATGCCATTGAAACACCCCCCCCCCTGTAGTCAAAAGTCTAATTCAGTAGTCAAGGTCTGAAATTGACTCCAGAGTCGACCCGGAACCAAACTCACCCTCTGATTTCTGACTCCACCGAGACTCCTGCTTGACTCTAGAGTCAATTTTAGGTCGGAGTCAAGAGTCAGTTTGACTTTTACTCCGAAGTCGACTCTTATTCCCTGAATTTTGATAACTAATATTCTCTCCTGTACCCTCCTCCAAAATATTTTTGTAAATCTAATTTTTTCTTTGCCTCTTTTGAGCTAAAGTTTAGATTTTAAATTTTGACATGGATATGTCTTAGGGCTGGGGGGTAAAATTTTGAAAGCGTTACGAAACGCTGGAGGTGTAACGAAACGCTGGAGGTGTAACGTAATGTTTTTAGATCAAGACATAATGGCATTATGTTAGACTTGAAAAAACTTAGAAAAAATTCATTTTCGATGAAGATATAATGATATTATGTTAGAGTTTCACAATAAACACCGGTTTTGTAACATAACTCTTGTGGGTGGTAGTTATGTGATGTTGTTAAAACTAGACATAATAACAATATGTTAGACTTGGAAAAAACTTAGAAAAATTTCATTTTAGATAAAGACAAAGACGACATAATGATTTCATTTTAGATAAAGACGACATAATGATATTATGTTAGACTTGAAGAAACTTGGAAAAATTTCATTTTAGATAATAACATAATGATATTATGTTGGAATGCCGGTGGTTATGTTACATTTTCAGATTGAAACATAATGACATTTTAACATGGATATGTCTTTAGGGCTGAGGGGTAAAATTTTGAAGGTGTAACGTAACTTAACGTTTTTTGATTAGGATATATGACATTATGTTAGACTCAAAGAAACATAGAAAAAATTATTTCAGTTGTCGATCGAAAAGTTGGTTGAAAAGTCCTCAATAAATCGGAAAGTCGATTTAATAAATTAAGAAGTTAATTTGATAAAACAGAGAGTCATTTTGATGAATTGGAGTTGATTCGATAAATCGGAAAGTCGATTCGATAAATTGGAAAGTTGATTCGATAAATTGGAGTTGATTCGATAAATAGGAAAGTTGATTTGATAATTCAGAAAGTTGATTCGATAAATTGGAAAGTCGCTTTGATGAATTGGAAAGTTGATTTGATGAAACAGAGAGTCATTTTGATAAATTGGAGTTGATTCGATAAATTGGGAAGTCGATTCGATAAATCGGAAAATCGATTCGATAAATCGGAAAGTCAATTCAATAAATCAGAAAGTCAATTCGATAAATTGGAATGTTGATTTGATAAATCAGAAAGTCAATGAATTGAAAAGTTGATGAATCAAAAACCTGGTATATTGAAAAGAAAAAAATTGAGAAATCAAAAACCCAAGAAATCAAAAAAGTTGAGAATTTGAGCAATCAAAAAGTAGAGAAATTAAAAAGTTGAGTAAGTAATTTAAAAGCCAAGAAATGTAATAATCGTGAATTTTAAAAGTCATTATGTCAGCCTTGAAGAAAGTTGAAAAAAATGATTTCAGAATTCAGATTAGCACATAATGATATTATGTTGTATCAAGTAGTTTAAGTAAGTTTTTAGTGTGATGTTTTTGAATCAAGACTTGAAAACATTAGTAAGATAGTTAGACATAATGACATTATGTTGAATCAAAAATTTGAGTGTGTTCCACCACCTTCTTGGTAACCAAAAAGGGTCTCTTTATCTGTGCAACAGAGTTAACACAGTAACTTGAGAAAATGCCTTTATGTACTCTCCTACTAACGCTCCAACTGAAAAAACAATTAATGCATCTTATTCTTATTGACATATCCATGTTCTAAGATTTTTACTTTAAAGCAAAAAACGCGTTCATTTTTTTTTGTGTACTTACCTACCCTTCTCTTCGCTGATTTTTTTTAATGATGTGATGTTGCATCTCTTTACACACAGATACAGAACATTGCTTCATCTCTGAAATATATTTGAACATATTGACACCACGATCTTAAGTTTTTATCCTGAAAAAATATGTTCATTTTAAACATTTTATGCTCAAGAAAGCGAACCTTCTTTTTTTCTTTGTTAAAATTGAACATTTAAAAAAATTCTTCCATAAAAAGTTGTACCTAAACTAAAAATGCGAAAAAGCTTAAAATTTAATTTTATCCATAGGGAGGAGAGGTTCTCCAAATTTTTGATGCGCTGAGCTTGCACTCACTTTCGACTGATCTTAAAATATCAGCTTGGTCTAGAATTCTCAGACTTGTCCAGAATATCCATAAGAGTCTAAACTTTGAAATTCTAAGAAATATTCAGACTATTTAAATTGTCGCATTAATCTGGTTAGGAGTCATCGAAATTCGAACATCAGAAGACAACCCAGATACCAATATTCATTGTCAATTATTTTGGCACTGAAAAAAAAAAATCCAGTTTAATTGAAATAATATTCATCCTATATCGAGGTAATTTTCACCACATACCACATGCCAGATGTATTGCCTACGCTACCAATAAAAGCATCTCCTACGCTAAGACACCCTACAGATACACGTTAAAAAATAAATTTTAAAAACACGTATAAACTATACCGTCGTATTCGTGCGTGAAAAAAATGAGATCTGGTTTTGAAATTCGATTATTTAAATACGTGCTCGAACATTTAACGGCACATTAATGATACCCCGTTATGATTAATTTCTCCTTCCTCGGGCCATATTTCAGCCGCATTTACGCCAACAATGAAAAAACGCCTTGTTCGAAAGTACCCGTCGCGAAATTCGTTATTTTTTTACGATCCACTCGCGTTTAAAGTACTTAGAAATTCGAGCCAGTTACCCGCTTATATACTTATACCTTTGAAGAGATGAAACTCCCTCGCAACACTCGTCCCTAAAGATTACGACGAAATTCCAGTTGTAATTTTTCCCCTTTTAAACCGCAACTTGTTACCAGAAAATTAAATTTTTTATAAAATAAATACCCAGCGGGTGAAAGTGTTACCGACCGATTCTTTTGTAGAAAAAATCATGCTATTCGAGTACCTATCCTAGGATATCATCGATGAAAAAAAAAAGAAAGTTTCGCCTTCGTTTCGAGAAAAAAAAACCCTTATATCACTGTTCGACTCTTTCATTACCAACTTAATATTTAAGATACTTTGAACTATACCTAGTGTAGGTATACCGTTCAACTGGCGAAATTCTTCGCTCGAAAAGGGAAGTTTTCAAATAAGAAATTCTTAAACGAAGCTCTTAAAATTTTCCAATTGTTGAAATTCTTAACGAAAAACTTTGAATAACGTCGAACGTTATTTCTGTTTTAAAAGTTGTTTTCTTTTTTATTAGGTTCCGTTATAAATTTTAGGTACTTTTTGTTGGGTAACTTTTTTTTATAATTTTTCTTACGCCTCATTAAATGAAAAACTAACACTTATTCCGCTTATTTGAACATTAACAAATTTCACTTGTAGTTTTTTTTTCACTTGTTCGGTCTCTTTCCATCTATACAGACATATACAAGTACGAAGAAGCGGTTTTAATTAAATAACGTCCTGTACTGCGCGTCCTATTAATTCAAGAGCACCCCCTTAGGTGAAAATTCTTTCTCGTTAAATTAACATCGGCAAAACCTTGGTACCTGAAGGAAGTAAGAGAATGGCTTGTTTATTTTCAAATGGGAAAACTTCTTTCTCTATAGTTTTTTCAATTCGTAATGATGGTAAATGTGATATGCTTGTTCAGCTTTTTTCCCCCTATAAATTCAAAATTCACGTGTATTTTTTTTTAGGCCATTTCGAGTGATATTTCTCTTTTTATCTAGCACGTTGTCAATATTAATTTGGATTTGGAATACAGGAAATTTTTCATTTAAATGTAGAATTCGCGTTGAACGTATCGAAAGTAGGATTTTATTACGTTATGAGTACGTATGAAAGGAGAAAAAAAACTAGCTTTTCATAAAATATTTCTATTTAACCTTTCCTTTTTTCGGCGACTGTAGCGCGACGAATTTCCAGTTATATTATTAAAATATTCGAAGAATATCTAAAAAAGCGGTGACAATTCTTTTCACCGTGTACAGGTGTCTGTAAAATATTGAAAGTTGGCTTTCAAAGCTGCCGGTTCATTTGCGATGAAATATTTAAATCTGTGATTCGTTCGGCAACGTGGTCTCTTTATAATCTTACTAGAGAAGCTACATAAGTAGATTTTATATCCGATTGGCGATCTGCTTTTGTCCAATGTATGGAATTTGATGCTTTATTAAAATGCTAACAAAAAGTTTTTAATTTCCGACTGCTTGTTGAATAAACCGTTTGAAATTGGATGAGGTTTATAGAAAAATTGTTTATTTGGGTGGTTTAATTTTCTAAGGGGAGTGAAAAATGGTTGATAATTTTGTTGGAAAGAAGAAACAGGCTGAATACCCCATGGTGTTTTTTTTTCAGTCCAGCTCGACTACCTTGGGGTTTGGTTTACCTTATTTTTGGTCGAGTTGATTAAAGAAATGAACTTTTTAACGAAATTGTCACTCGGTTAATGGATTCGTTTTAAATAGCTAGGTAAATGTCCAGTTATTGTACAAAAGATCCATTCATGCCGAGTAAATTACGGTGAGCTGGGAACACGGTTGCTGGGGAAATTAATTTCTATACTTCATTACTGACATAAGCAACGTGCGGCTGTATCCTACGACATTTGAATTTCCTTTGAAGATGGATTCAATTATACGATTACTCGTGGCGACGTATTTTTCGCAAACAAATTGGAATTCTGAAAGCTTTTTTGCCCGACATGTTTACAAACATTACGAGCGATATTATTTCTGTGTTTTGGGGGTCTTGTATAATTATATGAGAATTATGTGTAATGAGTACGTATTTAGTAGGTACAGGTACTCGCAAGGAGAGATTGTTTTGGAGGGGTTTCTTAGAAAGTTGAAAAGAGGTAGTTAGGGAATTGAGCTTGGTGCCTAGAGCATAGAACTCGAAGCAAAATTTTAAAAATTCCATCTCTAACTTCAGATTTGTCCCTTCCTCTTCAGATCTTAGAATTTGACTATTAGTGTGGATCGAGGAAAAATTCCTAGATTCTGAGTAAATTTCAGATGTTGTACATTTTAAGTGGAAATCTGTTCATAAAAAATTTTGCCTCTTACCTCAAAAAGAGAACTGGAGCTGAATATCCCAAAATTATCTAATTTTTGTTTAAAAGATTTTTTGCTCCGAAATGTCATGCCCCCCCCCCAAAAAAAAAAAAAAAATTATAAAATTTTCCAATGGCAGATTATTAAGTGCATCTTCTTTTTCTGTTCATATCTTCTTAACTTATTGATACCCTGATTCGATTCGTATTCAGATTTCTATCTAGGATTTTGTATCGAGATTTATTTGTATCTAATTATTAATTAAAAATCGCAATTTTTGAATGAAAAGTGAGTATTTTTTGGAAAATTTGAGGTTGGGCAACTTAAAATTTCTATTCAAACCTAAAAAAAAAATAAAATCAAGTTTTTTCTTAAACTCCATTTTTATGCTTCCTTTATCGAATTTCTATTTTCAATGGTTTCAAAAAATTTGAGAAGTTTTTGAAAACTGAAGCAAATTTTTTTAAATTAATGATTATCAAATTACTTAATCTTAATTTAGTAATTTTTACCCAAAACTATAATATTCAGGATTCTCCAAGTTTCAATCACACTCATAGGCGCACCCAAGAGGGCGGAGCTCAGGGGGCTCGAGCCCCCCCCCCTTGAGCCCGGAAAAAATAATTTTTTGCTTCAAAAATGAGAAAAAAGTCATTTTTTTGCTCTTCAAAGTATATTTTTTCTAAAAATTTTCGCCCTCGCTTCGCTCGGGCAGTATTTTAGTGCTTTTATTTCAAAACTTGATAATTTTTAATTGATTTTTCAGTTAAAAATCAACAAATTCTCAATAAATTCTCTGTTTGTCAGAAAAAATTGATGATTTTTGATTGAAATATCAGTGAAAAATGATTCAATTTGAAATTTGCTCCCTCCCCATTTTTTCTCAAATTCTCAGCCCCTTCCTTAATTAATTTCTGGGTGCGCCTATGATCACACTACAAAATATTTTTTTGTGGGAAGAGGGGCGGGGGAGGCTTGAAGTAAAATAGAATACCTAAGTTATCTTTGAAAAATGTTTCATCCAAGTGGTCCCTATAGTCTAATTTTTATTTCAACACGATCGTCGAGGAAAATTTTTCTCCGTATTGTTTTTTCTTCATTTGAAGAATGTATAGAATTTTTCATAGGTACCTATTTTACGAATCTGCGCCAAGTTTTTGTAGTGTTAGGTAGGTACACAAAATTGTAGTGAAAGTGAAAAATGGAGAAAAGGAAGGAAATTTTAGAATTTTTCAGAGGGACATTTTGGCAAAAAATTGGAAAAACAGAAAGTGACTGACTTTAGGATCCTCTAGTCTTGAACTCTTTTGAGGTGGGGAGGAAGGAGAGTAAGGCTGAAATTTTTTGTACCAAGACGATTTTCAACTTTGTATGTATCATCTATGAAAATCTGGTCAGAATTCAGCATAGATTTTTTTATCCACCATTCAAAAAATTAAAAAAAAAAACTGAAAAAAATCTAGTAGTAGATACTTGAATAATATTATGCTGCTACCCAAAAATATTATTTGCTCCAATTTTTGATCGATGTTCTATTTTTCAAGGGTCTTATTATTTCCTTAAGGTGACTCTGTCGGAAAGAAGGGACCATATGTATGTAAGAAAAATCGATTTGTTTATTTTTATGTGTTTGGTCCAGATTTGGTGTCATTTGGACCAAAAACGTGAAAAAAGAGACATCGATTTTTTTTTTACACGTGATCCCTTCCCTTTTTTCCGGCAGGGTCACAAATAAGTATTCTGTGAAAAGTTGTAAAGAAATAATCTAAAACATTTTTTCTGCTGTGATGCTGGTACTCACAAAAATGATCTTTTCATACTACCTAGTTGGGTAGTAATTTTTTCAAAATTGAAAAAAAAATATCTTGAGAAAGTTTCAAAAAAATTTTTTTCTTTGAAAAATATTAAAATGAAAAGCATTTTTATTTTCATTAAAATTTGAATTCAAAAGTTAGTCAACGAAGAGTACCTTTCAAAACTAAAAAAAAGTAATAATTAAGTGACGTAAGTGCCTATCAATTTACTCGATGGAATATCCCAAAATTGATTTAATCATTGGTTGGGTGTTTCTTTCATATGTAGGTAGGTAGGTAGGTAGTGTTATTTGTTTGGGTTTCACTTTAATTTCAGATATTTAAAATAGTAAAAAAAAAGTTACAGCAATTTTAAAATTTTCATTTTAGAAAACATCACTCTATGCTTTGATGATTTTTCCAACTTTTTTGGAACTTTTCACAGTTTTTCACTCTTCTTTGTAAACTTTTCTGTTTTCTTTTTAAAAAAAGGTGCAAACCTTTATGAAATATTCATACTATAGGTACCTAGAAAGTACCTGATACGATTTTAGAAAAAAAATTTAAGTAACTTTTTTCAAACTTCTAATCAGATATTGAAATACATTTAAAAAAAAATTTCATGACCTCCCTTTTCTCCAAAAAATAAAAAATGGAAGCCAATGTTATTTTTGAATAAAAACACTCTCAGGTTCCTGTTCGTTCATATGTACTATTTTTGAAAAAAAAATTCAATTTTTCAAAATTTTCTGAACGAAGTTGATTTTTAAGGCATTTTATGGAGAAAGGCGAATTGTCGAAATTTTTACCACTAACACGACGGTTCATAATTTAAAAAGTTAATTATTTAATTATTCGTTTTAAGATTACATTCTAATCAAGAGCTTTGTTTCAGACCAATCCGCACAATGATTTTAAGAGCATACCCGAAGGCCTTTGGTGGGCTATTGTCACCATGACAACTGTCGGATATGGAGATATGGCCCCTAAAACTTACGTCGGTATGTTTGTCGGAGCTTTATGTGCATTAGCCGGAGTATTAACGATTGCACTACCTGTTCCTGTGATCGTATCTAATTTTTCTATGTTCTACTCGCATACACAAGTAAGTCGATTTGCTCGATTAAGCAACTATAGATATGGATGGTCTTGTTTTTATACTTTTAAATGTACTTATCTTTATGAAAAGAAAATGTATACGTAGTGAACTTGTACAACTAATACTTTCTTGGTTAGTTTCGAATGAGAGCATGTTTCATACGTACGATGTACGTGCATTACTTAGGTGTGTTTGTTGTGTTACATTAATTACATAGGTAGAGGTATTAACTTACTAGCCTCGCTCGTAGCTGTTGCAAATTAGTAGGGTATGAACTTTGAAAAACTTTCAAAATATATTCGTACGATTAATTTGAATGTAGGTATGAATTTTTACCCATCCAAGGTGTCTTACGTTTTATATGCTGAATCAATTAGGTACATGGAATACTTCAATTTGATATTATACCTTTGGGGATAACTTTATAAAAGTATCTAACTAATGTTTAACTGTATTTGTAGTTGAACACCTTTCACTATAACTTCTATATTTGCCAATGAGTACCAGAATTGAAGAAATGAAAGTTTTTGTGCACTTGGTGATTATTAAGTTTTACCAAAAGTTCGAAGTTGTACCACGTAATATAGCTTGGGGGTATTAAAATACACAAAATTCTTTTGTAAAATTACACGTGTCAGTTCAAATGATGGAAAAACAATCCCTATGAAAAGTATGTTTCCTCTTTTGAAATTTAATGGTGCAAAAATTGTAAGCATTCTGTTAATTTTTGCACAAATTGAGAATTACTTTAATTGGAAGCCTTTGAAAGAGAGTAGGATTTTTGAAGAGAGCATGTTTCAATTCAAAACAATCTTAATCAAAATTTCAGCAGTTCAAGTTGATTTTTAAATTTTTAATACGAAAATCATTTCTAAGAAAAAATGAAAAATTCATTTTGAAAAAAGTGCATTCTAGTTTCTTAGTAAAATTGACGAAAATGACGTGGATTCTCACTTGGTACAGGACTTGACCGAACGAAAGAACAGCACAAAAGACAGTTCACGGTAAATTAAAACGTAATTATAGTTTAGTTGAAAAAAAAAAACTGGGTTTGGGTTTTAGTTGGATGATATGATGACTTTTTGTTAAAAATTTCTTGTTTACAGTCGAAAAAATTGGAGAAAATCATACCTGAATCAAAAAAATTGGAAAGAATTTCATTCCAGTCGGTAATTTTTAAATTCCCGTCTCCCGAAGTCATTAGGTTGAATTAAATTTTTTTAATTGTGAAAATTAGACGTCTAAATCGACGTAAATTTTTTTTTTAATATTCAAAAAAAATTAAATTGAAAAAGAGAAAAAAAGTAATAAAATTTGATAATTTTTTTCAAATAATGTAATATCACATTTGTGCCTTCTTTTTAAAATGCATCTTTGCTGCCATTTCCAGGCCTGCACTTTTTCTCCATGTTGGTTTTTCTGACCTGCTTTCAAATTCCTGTAACTGCCTGCTTACTTATTGAAATAAAAAGCTGGGCAATAAAGCATTTGTATTCTCTGGTTGGAAAATCTAACAAAGGTGGATTTTTCGAAACTACTCAGAAAAAAAGGTGGAAATTAGATTTTCTGTTAGGTATTGAAGTTAATTTTGGCGTTATTTGGATAAATACATACAAAATTTTGAAATTCTGGAGGATGTTAATTAATGGAATTGTACAACAGGCTCCAGAACATCAAAAAATCGTGAACTCTGAATGAGAAAAATCGATTTTTTATAGCATTGAAGTTATGTATTTCCCTCATTTAAATGATGACTGATCTATCAATGTGGCCATTTTCAAATATTTTTATTTTTTTTGAAATTTGAAAAACTTACGTAAAAACCAGAGATTTGAAGATGGAGTGAATTCGATTTTTGGTGTTCAACTGAATTTCTATTTTTTTTTCTTTTGAGAAATGTGAAAATAGGTACTTTGAAAAATTGAAATCTTGCTGGTTTATTAAAAATATTTCTTAAAGATGAAAAAATTAGTAAGTATTAAAATATTGAAATAAAGGAAGGGTCTAATTTTCATAAATTTTACTGAGAAAAAACATTTTTTTAAAATAGATTATTCCCATTGAAAAATTACGTTAAAAATTCTTTCATGTATAAAAAAAAAAGCATTGTATTGCATTCATTTTCAGGTATATTTTTGTTACTTTCTTCTAGAGAAAGTCACTTTGGTTCCATTTCTTATCGAAAGATCGCTGCATTGGTTCTAAATTACTCAAGTTCTTTTTTTTTTAGGAGGGAGAAAGTGGTCAACTTTTTCGTAGATTTCAATTATTTTTTCAAAAAATGATAAATAAATAAACTGCTGTACAAAAGGTAATTTTCCTCCTTAAAAATCGTAATATTTCTGAAAAAATTGTCTACCTCCGGAAAATGTTTCATTTTTCAATCACCATGTTTTTTGATTATCAGCACTAAAATTCAGTAGAATGTATTTACTTTTTGATAAACTTTTTTTAAAAAAAAATTTGGCTGGTAATGTCGAGATTTTTTTTTAAAAAAAATTTGTGCTTAGATCAGTAATTTTTATTTTTACAAAAAAAATCACGGAGGGTTGTCTGGCTAGGTATTTCATTCCCCTGATTCTAGATTTTTTAACAATTGAGATTTTAGATTTTAAAATTTCGAAAATTTTGTGCTGTATCAAATAAAATCAATAACCCATTTCACTGAGTACGTATGTATTAATCAATCAGTTATACTTGACAAATATTGTTTTTTATAATTTATTCTGAGTGAAAATTTCTCATACATATTTTGAAACATTGCCTTGAAATTCTGAACCTTCTGTCTTCATTCTAGACTCCTTAAACAACCTAAACTTATTCAAACAAAACTAAATTAACGTAGATATTCGCATTTTCATTTTAATTAATCGTCTTTGTATTATCTAATTACAGGCACGATCAAAATTACCCAAAAAGAGAAGACGAGTATTACCTGTAGAGCAGCCTCGTCCCAAACGAGGAGAAATAGCCGGAGGTGTTATATGTCATAGAAGAGTTAACGCTATCAAATATCATCATCAGCACAATCAATTGAGCGGTGTTAATTCACCAAGTAAGCCCTTAAAATTTAAGATTTATACCTATACCGATACCTTTACCTATCAAATAACACATTTTCTTTGTTAATTACAACTGTATCGAATTTATCGTTTCATGTTCAGCTCAAGACTCTTACTGCCCTACTGGAATGCAACCTACTGCTAGAGCGATCGTCGGCGTCGTATCGCCTCCTTTGTCAAATAAAACGCCAACAGTTAGGAATATTATTTTACAGGTAATTGATATTTCGTGTTAATATCACACGTACGAGTAGATACCTATTTCGCTCATTTCGACAAATTATTTACGATTTTTTCAGCCGAAGCTGTTACCTGAAGTGGTTATTCAAGAGCAAAAAGTTACTACGGGCGATATGGCCGGAGAATCAGTGAATCCATCCACTATTTGAAAATAGAATTTTCGTTGAATTTAGTTACCTTTATTGAATTATTGAAAGTTTGTTGTGATTTGTTATCGATATGTGATTAGGGATGCGAAAAGGGTCAATTGCGATCGATATCGTCAACTTGTAGAACTGATTACTAAGCTGCTTGGTAAGCAAAATTTTCTCATTTTAAAACAATAATATTGTTGTAAAGTAGGCATTTGCCAGCGATTCGTTTTTTGTCTATTAGGTCATGTTTTTTTCCCTTTTTTTTTTACTAATTGTCAATTGTATATGTTTCACTTGGTTCGTTTTTTATTGAGTATACTTACCCATGCTTCATGATTGAGATTTGATGGGAAAAGTATCTCGACGGAAGTTCAGGATAGCTAAAAAATTTTGTAGGTATTAGATTTATGCAATAAATTCGCTATGGATGAGTGATAATGTTTGTATGATTATTTGATACGAATAATGTATCGATATCGTAGTGATACCTTTTCCCCAAAGTACCGAAATTTGGTGAATTGATGATTTTGATACCTACTTCGCATCTCTAATGTATGTGTTTCGTGTATTTATATGTACTTCGCTTGAAGAATTTTTCTCATTATGTTGAATGTTTTTTTTGTGTGTAGTGACTTTATTTTTATTTTGACGCGAAATTTCAACTTTTTCTTTGATGATTTTTTTCCTCATTTCGTAAATCGCATATTTGTTAATTGAAACTGTAATAAAATCGTTGAAAATGTGTTTATTTTGAAAATTCAAAGTTTTGCGAATTTTCTTTTCTGCGTCTGAGTTGAAATGTACATCAGATGGTTTTCAATGCATAGAAATTTTTTAAAATTCAAGTTAGCCAATGAGGAAACATGTAGGCACACTGGAACACATTCTGATCATTAACAAAATAATAATAATAATGAAAGATACCTACCTATATTTTGAATAAATTAAAATGGTATTTCCTTACGTAAGAAATGGGAAACAAAAAATTAGTCAAAATTCAAATAATATGTATTTCTTTTTTTTAAAAAAAGGCTTAGAAATGCTGAGAAATAAATAGTTAGGTGGGTACATATAAAAATAAATGCTAATTAAAAATTGAAGAGTTAAAATTTATAAAATAAGAATGAAAAATTAGATCCTCAGGTCAAGGTTAAAATAAACAAAAAATTAAAAAGTATTCATAAAAATATCATAAATGCAAGGAAAAATTATGAGTTTTTTAAAAAAAACTCATCAAAGTTTTAGTTTTTTAAAAATATGTGAGTCTAGGTACCTACTACCTACTGAAAAAAGTGTCATTTCAGAGTCCTTCGCGAAATGAAATGATCCTCAATGAAATAATAATTTTTATTTCTTAAAACTTATTAACAATAATTATTTTTTTGATAAAACGAATTACCTAAACAAGTAAAGGAGATCGGTCATTTAGTTTAGTTTTGTTTTGTGTTTTATTTTTTTATTTTCTTCTTAGAAATACTCTGGTAATATTTTCAGACAAAAATATGTATCTACAACAAAAATTGAAAACTAATTTGTAAAATTATATTTTGAACCCAACGCGTAGGTAGAGACTAGAAATTCATAATGAATAAAAAAATTAAAATTAATCTTGGGATTCGGGAGTCGTAGTCTCGTTCAGGATCTCTGACCCAGGAGTTGAAAAATTTGGCTCTGGTATTGATTTTTCCAGAAATCGTAGATTTTGATTCTGGCTCAGAAGTTGTTAGAAGCCGCAGATTCTGGCTTTGGCCTGGAAATCCATATCATGTCTTCTGAAAACCAATTTCTTGGTTTATGACTGATTTTCAGTTTTTCAGTTTTAAATCGTCTCCAATCTTCTGTGTATTTTGTTTTAGGAATAAATTCAACTTTTATACAAAAAATCGCCATTACGACGCATTCTATCGGATGAATTTTCGATATAGGTATGCTGGAATATGTAGTGCTCATGTTGTACAGAGCTATCTTCATTCAACGGTTATAATCACATACTTCTATTTCAAGATTAGTTCTGCGATAAGTATCCTATAGAGTATCTTTTACCCCTTTGAAACTGATATTGCTCAAAGTAATACGAAAAAATCTATGGATATGTCAACATCAATCTGTTTCTACACTATCAAGAAATTCATTATTGTCGAATTACCACTGAAAATATGGTAGGTGCTAGGAACTTGAATAATATGAATTATCTCTTATTTTTAAATTAAAACAAAAATTTGTACCTTCTATCTTCAGTCTGTGTAGGGTCCTTCAGCGCTCAGCCATCAGATTTTTTAAATATGACGAACTGGTTCCGTTTCCAGCACCACAGGGGTGACATTAGATATGTACTCGGTGACGAAGTAATTACCTACCTGGACTGTAATTGTTTAATTCTACGAGTGTATGCTTCGTTGTCATTGACATCTTTATTGCTTTTGGTTTACGAAAGCTGAGATACCTACCTATTATTATCAGTCAATCAATAAAGTAAAACGGTCAGATATTCAGTTGTAGGTACCTAATATCTACCTATACATAATGATGAACAAGAATACCTGTCCCACTTTCCACTGCAGTTGACTGGAGATACTTAATTATCCCAGTAGTCAGAGCAATCGAAAATTCACAATCTGTAGGCATTCTGTAAGCCACGTAGCTATTGATTTAGAATTTCTAGATTTACCTATTGGTAGGTAGACATTTTTTTTTGGTTTTGCTATATTAAAAAAATAAAAACACACGGCCATTTTTTTTTAGATATGTTGTTATTGCACTGGAAATGGTAGAATTTGGATCTCTATTTTTTTTTTTTTACCAAAGTATTGAAAGTGAAGTTTTTTGAAATTGAACGAAAAGGGTTATAGTTACCCTTAACTCTACTTGATCAAGCCTCAAAGTGTTTTTTTTTGTTATGGATACCGGTCCATTTTTCAAAATTTATGGTTAAATTTCTCATACCTACTTATTTACAACCCGGTTCCTTACATTTTTAATTTTTAAAGATCAAAATCAGATTTAAATGAAAATTTTAGGATGGGATGAAATATTTTTCCTTCAGTTTTTTTAAACAAATTTCTCGAGATAGAACGAAATAGATGAGTAGGTATTAACAATACTGCTAATGTCAAAAAAATGAAAAAGTTTGGAATTACAAAATTAGTGTGCATTTAAAATGAAACTACCTGGGTGGTAGGTACATAGGTAATTTTCCAAAGTTTAGAATGAAGTAGGTATCGAAGTAAGTACAAAGAAAAATTTTTCGTATTTTACAAGCTCTTTTAAATTTCTTGTGAGTGAATCCTTTTCTTATTTCGGTTATCGAAAATTTTTCATTTTTTTCTTTTTTCGCCAAACTTTATGCTTATCTTAAGCCTTTTTTCGAAAATGAAAAGAATTAAATAAATAGTAACTGACGAAGTCTTAACTCCTAAGAAGGCACAATAAAAAAAAATACAAAAAATTACCACCACTACCCCCGCTTCTCTTTTGAGGGCGACAGGCGACAGGGTGTGCATACTGCATAATGCAGATAAAATTAATACCGAATCATTCGCGAACTGCTTGATTATTTTGCTGATAAGGGAAACGAACAATAACACACGTGATCACGTAGATCCAAAAATATCCAGTTTTTAGTGATAACGGATGTGTGAGGTTAGTGTTATGATTGAAGTTTTAAGTAATTAGTTGGTGAAATATTAATCTACGTATTCGTGAATTTCGAATTTAATTAGCTGTGGTTTATGCAAATCGCTTTAGAATTCCAGTGATCCAGTTGCCGGTGAGTACTGACTACGTCACTACCTAATAGAAATGATTTTGGTGTATGATATTCTAATGATTTTATTCAGATTCAGTTAAGATTAGTAACCATCGGAATTGTACTGTAATCTCATTCTCAACTATGATGTTTCGTTTTCCTGACTAATAAATCTTGAAATTTACTCGATCATTGCTCAATCTATGCGTAAGTTAAGTACATTGAAGACTGACATTCCAAAACGTTGTAAGTCCAAAAACTGTTCTTGAGAAAAGGGACTTCGGTTAATCTATTTCTCAGTACATTGCTACATTCAAGTCCCCTTTCCCAAATACAGTTTCTGGACTAACTGTGTTTTGGAATATCAGCCATTCCACTCCTAATGAATATTTCAACCGACTACGATTTAATTTTACTGCCATTCTTTTGTAAACAGGCATACCATAGATTTTATTTTCATTAACAATTATGGTAACAAAATAAATAAAAAATTATAAAATATCAAGTTAATATAAAAAATGAAACAACTGTACGTTCATACTATTTGATAACGATTAAGATGATAATCAATTTCGATACATCGCCATCTTTATCAAATTGATAGAAAATACTGAAAAAATAATCACAATATAAATTACATTTCGAGTAGTAATTAAAAACAAAAAACAAAAAAACGAGTCTTTTTGAACATAATACTTAATAAATTATTTGTTTTCTTTTATTTGAATAAATAATGAATATGAAAGTTATTTATAACGAGGAAACATTTGTACTTTAGGTAATGTTCTTCTGCTGTACGTTCTTTTTCTAAAATTTTCAACTGGCATGACACTTTTCTTCTTGGCGTGAACTTTTTCGGTGTGCTCTTGACAAATGCAGCTATTTACAATTCTAATAACATTGTTAATTATTGTGCCATCTTTGCAGTACAATTTTATCTTTTGTTTTTTAACATCGCCGTCTTTGCAAGCTAATGCTACGACCTGAAACGTGAAAAATAATCAATAATAAATTCTAATAGATTTTAATGCTTACAAAGATGAACGTATAAGTTCTTTAATGGAAAATTTTTACCAAAATCCAAAAGTCCAAGTTCAAAAAAAAAAATACTAAATTTGACTTGAAATGACTAGTAAAAACTGAGACGAAGACTAATCGATTAATTTTTGCAGATTAAACAAGAGTAGATTTTCAATTAATCCGATGCTCAATTTCAAAAATATTAGCACGTAATTGCATCAATGAATATAATTTAACTCACTGTTTGTTTTTCGTTCTCCTTTCGAAAAAATATATCAAGGCTTAAACATTATTTTGTATCTACATTTTATATTAATTAAATTCAATGCCCGAAGAAAGTTGAACGAGAAAAATTTTAAATTATGTTTTTAATCTCTAGTTTAGAAGTTAATTATTACTTTGACTTTTAAACACTAATAATAAAAGTTATGGAGTGAATCTGTCATTTCTAAGGAGTATCAACTTTTTTTCCCTCCAACTTTCATTATTTTTTTCTTATTTATTAAAGAGTTTAAAATTTCAAAATAATACCTATACTCATTTTTAATGGGAAGAACTTTTCATCATTCTTTATTGTTAAAAATTTTCAAAATTATCGGTAAAAACTAAGCAGGAAAAAGCAGATATTACAAAAATTATGAAAAACTTTAAATGAGAATGTATTGTAGTGAAAGTTTTTTGTTAAATCTATGAGAAAAACGCAAGTTTTAAACTTCAATTACCTTGAATTGTATTAAAAGCTCGATTAATTTAAATTTCTAATCATTATTTTTTCTTCGCCAAATTATGAGTTAATTAGATAAATTTCTGATTTTTTTTTCATTTCGCTACCCGTACTAAATTTTTTGAAAAATTAGGAAAAAAAGAGTGAAAAAATATACAATTTTCACAAAAAAGGCATTTATGTGTGAAAGATTTCCTTCGTTTGTTTTTCAATTTTCCGAATGTTCTGTAAACATATTTATCTACCTTTTTGTATTCAAACTTTTCATTTCTTTATCGTTAAAATAGAACGAAAACTTTTTTCTATCTAAAAACAGCTATCTTCGTTCATCTCGAAATAATGAATTTCATAATGAGATATCAAGAAAATTAATAAATGGAAAAAACACGCTAAAAATTATCTTCGCATTCATTGGTATTTGATTTATTCAATTGTGGTTATGACAGGCTTTTAATCAAATAAGCTTTCTGTTGTAGGCTAATTTAAAATCTTGTAGTTTTAGAATTTAAAATAGCCTTTTTTTTCGGGGGCACGTAATACAGATATATTTTATTAGCTCAACACAAAATAGTCGTAAATTATTTTACTCTTTTCTGTGTGTTTTTTTTAGTTCGCTGTGTAGTCTGCTACATGTAAGCCCTTTCTGATTTGGTTACCACTTGTTAACTATTCTTTATGCTTTGAGTTACTTTTTATAACCTTACTTTCAATGGTAGAAATTTTTTGAAACTGCTCCCTTTAGAATTTTCTACATCCTTTTACCAAGTCTCGAAACAGTAATTACTTTTTATTTTTTAATAAGCGTCTTTTATTTTTTACCACATTCATTCGGTAATAGTTGCCTTCCTTTTTTACATTTTTTCCTTTCAGCTTTTTTCGCCGTGTGGTTTTTTACAGTCTACGTATGAGGATAATTTATTAATTTTTTTCTTTTTTTAATATTGAGAATTTCAATTTGCATTTTAAAATTAGGTATTCGTAGTCACCTAGATAGATTTTTTCACGAAAACTTACTGGTTTTTGTGTTGCATCCGCAGGATTCTGATACTGGCCCAGATACGAAGGCCCCGAATAATATTGTTGATTTAGTTTATTATAATCGTATTTTATGCAGCGATCGGCGCATACCGTTTCTACAATTGGTTTCTTCGATTTGCATTCGCCATCGTAAACGTACCGGCTCGATCTGAGGCTACATTTCATGCTTCCTGTAAATATACCAGATAAACTTGGTTAAAACAGAGCAAATAGAATACTATTTAACTAAGGTATTTGATTACCTATTTGAATTAATTATTCGACCGAGATACCGAAAATATTCTCTGTATGTATTTTGTTTTATTACGCGACCAATTTCAACGTTCAGCTGGTAATCGTCGCTGTAGGTAGCGATAAGAAGCGTTGAAAACGAAAGTGGTTACTAACCGAGTGAAATGTTGCCTTATAAATCATTTATGCTCGGCGCAAGAATGGGAAAAAGCTTTTTATTGCAACGTTGTCATTGAAATTTTAACTGACCGTGTTTTAAAAATATAATCAATAGCGATAAATAAAAGTTCATCCGTTTCCCAACGTTAATATTTTCACCATTGACGTTCAATTTTTTTCATTATTTTGAGCGAGAAAAAAAGAAATAAAAATCAAAAAGGGATAAGAAATGGAAACGAATAAAATATGTACCTTTGGAATTTATGTCTGATTAAGAAGATAGAAGGTAAAGTTTGCTAGGGTATCGTACGGAATATTTTCCAGTAAAATATAACCTCATTATTTGCAAAATAGCGACCAAATCCATACGTTTGGCCGTCAATTTGGCTTCGTCCGAGCGTTTTTACGTTGTGAAAATATGTATTCGGACCCAGAAATGATTTTGATCTAGGAATTCAAAATAAATTTCTAATTTTATAAGGACGGAATAAACTGAACCGGAGCTATGAAAAAAAAGCGAAATAGAAAAATATTTTTTGAAAAGTGGAAAGGTTTCGTGCTATTAAAAATCATGTTTATAACAGGGAGTTACTCCCTTCCTGAGATTTTTCAGCATTTAGTTGGGAAAATTTACCATTTGATGAATACAGAATGGCGAATTTTCCCCACTTAACGAAGCATGAATGTGAATGTCAAGTTATTCTAAGTTGACAAAATTCGCATTCTATACTAAGTGATATTTTTTCAAATTAAAATTTTTTCATATTTATCCAAGTTGGAGAAATTTGCAAGTTGTACATATATTTTTCCAAATTAGGGAGGTTGAATAATGAACATTGTTTTTCTTCTAAAATATGGATGTTTTTTCAGTGGGGGGTAGTCATTTCAAAATTTTCAAGACTCTATTTTGGGAGACGCCTCAAACAGAAACTCGCCAATTTTGTTGTGGAAGGCTAACTTTTAAAAATTTTAGGAGAGGCCTTTTTGTGTCAGGTGTCCCTCTGACTTTAATAACACGAATTTTTATAGTTTCGAAGTCAACTCATTGGATATCAGGAAATCAGAATGGAAATAAAATGATTTTAGATGATATGAGATTTAAGAATTAGAACATTATTTTAATTCTTTTTTTTTTTTGATCAAGACAGGATCACGTTATGTAGGTTAGGTATGTCAGACTAGAAAAAAGTAAATATTTGAAGATGAGACATATTATTGATGGAGTAGAATTAAAATTGGTAATCAAATTTTCTAGTATACGCCATTTTTATTTTCCAAAGTTGGGGAAATCAAACCGTTTTCTAGTTTTCTCTCTCTTTTTTTTTTAAATACAGAAAATCAATGAAATTCAGTGATTGAAAACTGAAACTAGAACAGTGAAACTGAAAAAAAAAAAAAAACAGTTCCAACAACTTTAGTTGTTTTACTGTTTGGAAGTTAACACCAAAAATTTTAACTGAACACTGAAAATTTTTATAAAAAAAATGGAAGTTCCTTGTATTTTTTTTTTTTTTTTTTTGAAAATTTGACTTGGAAGACATCAAAATTTACTAAAAATTGAAAGGAAATTATTTTGAGAACTGAAACTGGAATTCATATCATTTTAGTTTTCCTCATTGATAAAATTTTTCAAAAACGTTTGCCTCTGTATTTCTTGTATCAGCCAAATTCTACAGAAGTGATTTTCTTTGGATTTTCCTCAAAATTAATTTCAACCAAATTTTATTGTACTTGCACTTTCTCTGCTTAAAATTCATTTTCCATGTATAAAAGTTTTTTTTTTCTTTTCAAGTTCGTATTTATCCTTTGAATAATAATTTTAAAACAGAAGTTACAAGTTACCAGTTTTTTGTTCAAGTTTAATAATCCAAAACAGTGTTTTATGGCACCTTGAATTTGAGGTTCCCTAAAATTTTCTCATTCGTCTCGTTCGGGCCAAATTTATCTCCTGCATACCCACAATGAAACTACAAAAAATAAAAATTGTAGAATAATTTTTGCGGAATTTTTTCGCACATGCTTCGCCCAAAAACTATGATTAGACAAATTTCGTGAGTGTTTTCAATTGAATACGATGAAATTAGTAATAAGTTTAAAAGAAATTATAAGTCGAAGTAAATAATGAAATAAATGAGAAAAGGGGGCAGTAGGGTCCAGAGAGGAGCTGGAGGAAGGAGGGCTCTCCTCCAGGCGATTTTTTCTAAGATGGAGGTACTTTTATGAAAATTCCGGAATGGGAGCTGGAGCCTGAAGTATATACTCCAATAAGTCGAGAGAATAAAAATAATTATACCCGTACCAGAATCTTCATTTTTTTCGTTTATTCGTTGAATGATGAAAAGTTGACTCACGTTGATTAGTTAGAATACCTCCAATCACTTCATAAAATTATTCAACACTAATTTCAAAAACTTCAAAATACCACCGGGGGAGTTCTCCTGGAGCCTTTTCAAACTTTCGAGAGCCGGAGCCAGAGCTTCTTTTAAAAAAAATCTCGGAGCCGGAGCCAACGTCGAAGGCACCTTTTCAAAAGTCCTGGACCTGGAGTCGTACCCGAGGGGCATCATTTATCAAAACTTGGAGAGGTACCGGACCCTCCTCCTCCGGATCCCTGGGAAGAAAGTACATAAATTCTTTTAATTTGGTTGGCAAATTTGTGCCATCCACTCCACCTTCGTCCTTCTCCCCAAAGTCATCAGTCTGTTTCATCTCCCTCTCCAAATAAGTCAAAATTTCAAAAATTTCAATTATTTTTACTGCAGCTACCTTTTACATGAAATTTAGTCAAGTTAAAGATTGAGAAATGTAATAATAAAAAAAGAGCATTGCGTGATGGTAAAAAAAGTCTTATTGATTAAGGTGTCATAAAATTAAGAAAACTAAAAAATCTGAATTTGGCTTTTCACAAATTTATCCCCCTCTCCCCTCCCCAGCGATAAGCTCTCGGAACATCCCTGGTTTATAAATCTGATTCAGTTTAAAAATAATTTTAAAATTTTGAAATCAAGTTTTTGTACCCGAAATGATGATTCATTGAATGAACACAAATTTTCATTCATTCGATCTCTACTACAAGTGAATTTTCGGTCAACGAACGTAGGTATACGTATTAATGGTGTCGAAGCACCGAAACGTAGGTAGGTCAGTATACAACCAAGTATAAATAAAGTTTTCAAGAGAGATCTTTACATACCAAATTATTAACAACTCGTAGTGTATAATTTATTCATACTAAATTATGTTATATCGACACCGTCTGAAACAATACCAACTCGAGAAAAAAATTGTAAACATTTTGCACGTACCTACGAGTATTCCTACCTACGATTACGATTGCAAATTTCTCTTAATCGTCGTAGCATGGGCGGATTCAAAATAAATAGATTAAATAAGGTAACTACCCAGATACTTGGAAGAATTAACGGCATAATAATTGAATAGCCATTTTCAATAAAACCGTATCTACGTAAGACTCTGACCACAGATCCACTTAATTCGATATTTAAATACCAGAACTAGAAAAAAGTAATATTACCTACCTATCATTATTATTATGCTGTTATTTTCAAAATTGCGATATATATTGCAATTTGCCACTGTTTCATTATATTAAGTATCTATTTTTGTAATTCTTTTTTCAGGTGTTCGTTTCCGTTTCAGTGAACTTGACGTATGAGCATCAATGTACCTGCCTATGTATTCGTAGTTCTGCGTGCTTGCAAATTAGCGCTCTGTTGCATTTAAAGGTTAATTCAATACATGCTACGTTAAATATGAACCGCATCAAATAGAGTAAACGGTAAGTCCGCCCAGGAATTTCAATTAATTTCAAATGCATTATTTAAGAAGTGGGTACAAAATAGTGAACTGGATGTAAATTCTGGTTCGAAATTCGATTGTAAATGCGGTGTGAGGTATTCCAAAAAAATAATAGGTACGTTTAGAGGGTTAATGGTGAGAATTACTATTGGAAATCGAGAACTTTTCGGGAATTTATCGCGAATGGTTTTGAAACTGATATCTTCCGGTGATATGTCCGGGAGCTTGTTTGGGTAGATTCATGACTGTGTGAAGGGGAGGGTTATAATTTCTATCGAGCGAATCGTGAATTATGGTTTGGAATTTGTATTATTAAGTTGGTAAAATTTTCATTTATTTTTTCTGTTGACAATTTTGTACTTTTTTTCTTATTTCAAAAATGCAGTTTATTTTTAAAATCTTTTCCAATACCTATGATTTTTTTCCAGAAATGATTAGGTAACCTTATTCATAATAATCTAATAAGTATTTAATTGTATTTGAAATTCAATATCACAAGCTTCTGTTAATTTTTAAAAATTTTACCAAAATTTTTACACTACATAACTGACTGAGAGTAAGAATCAGAATATTGAGTTATCTTAAAAGTTTTGCTGCTTTAAAAATAAAACCTTGATTTTTAATTGCAATGTAATGAAAATAGATGGAAATTGGAAAAGTTTGCAAAATGGTCACGGAGAAATTTTTGTAATTCTGAGTTACCTACCTTCGTAGTCAAATATATGTCTTCAAAATTTAAAATGTTGGTATACCCCTCTTTCCTCATTTCGATTTTTGGTAATTTGCTCAAGTATTTGATCTTCGAAATTTTCTGTAGAATTTTTTTCTAAGATTCCTGTAGATGCATGCAGTGTTTGACACAGTAAATGCTAAAATTCGTTCATATCCATTTATCATGAACAACGAAGTACATGATAAATTTGAAATTTTACTTCAAGTGGGGAATTTATCGACAAGAAAATAGAAAAATTTACTACCTATTTAAATTCGTTATGAAGAAAATTGGGACCGGTCCTATTTCGCAATTTTAAAGGATTGAGGATGATAGATTGTAGTCAAAAAAGCAAGTTCAAACTTCAAGTTTCTAAAAAATTTTAATTTTCAACAACGTATAGTTTTTAAAAGTAATCTAACAGATGATGATAATTTTTTGAAAACATTTATTTTTTGCCATTCTTGGACTACCTACTTTTCCTTTATTCAGGGAGGGGGAGGGTCAACTTATATTCAAAAGATTTGAATTTACACATTTTCGAATTGAATCCTCGAATCAATCATATCATTGAACCATATTGAAATTTTTCCATCATTTGTAGTATCTACGTTATTCTTTCTAAAAAAATTTCTCTTCACGAGGGAGGGGGGGAGCTGGCAAGGAAAAGTTTTGAATTTTTGACCTTTCAAATATTGGAATTATTAATTTTTTAAATTTTAATCAGGGTAAAAAAATTTCGAAAATTATAAGAATTTTTTGGTTTTTAAGAAAAGGAAGTCGTTTATAATGAAATGACATTAAAAATGTTGGAATTGGTTAAAAAATTTCTTTGAAAAATGACCCTAAAAATTTTATCAGCTTTCCAGGAGATGAGAGATCAATTAACGATAAAATTTTTTACATTGGGACAGTTCCAGAAATATTTTCAATGGTTGCTCAAAAATGTTAATCTTTCTGGTCAGTTTCTTTGCAAAAATTTTCTCATTCTTTTTTTGACAAAATATCTGTTCCAAAACGTTATTTTTTTCTATTAGGTATAGTACGAATTATTTTAAATATTTTGTTAATTTTCCTCTTTCTAAATTACGAATCGTTGGAGTCTTTTGTTTGTTTATCAAACATTTACACAAAAATCGCATTTTGTTTGTTTAATGTTCAATATTTTGTTCAACTTCATACATTTATCAAGTTTTCTTTCTCTGGCACATATCGAAATTTTTTTTAGAAAAATTGTCATCAACATTTATCACTTTTATTTTGTTAAAACATTCGTTTTACAATTTTGAAACTTTTTATTAATTTTTTAATATTATCTAAAAGAACTTTTCAATTATTTTTTATGTGCTTTTCCTATACCGATGATTTCATGAACCATGAGAATAATACTTCAAAACCTGACCAAATTTACATGAGGGAAAGGGAGTGCATGTAAGGTGAAGCAAGCTCCGAACGTAGTCATCTTTTTTCATAATCGTTGTTTTTTTTATCGACATAATTCTAAAGGAGAAGAAGATGAAAAGATCTACATCTTGAGTCATGTTGAGCCTTCGATTCGATACCTTTTCAAGGCTGCGATTACTCGTTGAAATGTTCCAAATCATTAAAGCCAAGATTCTTCAATTTCATATTTTTCAAAAAATTTATGTAAGAAATTCGAGTCAAATTTGGGAAATTGAGATTATTTTATCCATATTCAAAATACTATACTTAGTAGTTTTTTTTTTCAATTTTTTCTCCCTAAAAATAATATCGAATCAAGTATTTAACGATTCAGAAAAATTTAGATCCTCAAATTTCACCTTTTCAGCACTTTTTCATTTTTCTTTCGCCATTTCAAGGGTATAAGAAAAAATTTGAGCAAAAAAAAAGTGTTTTTGTTTTAAATGGTTCCACTTAAGGGTTTGCAGGGAGGACTCGATTTCTCCTCCCACGTGTGAAAGAGATTTTTTATTGCAAAATTGTTCGAAAAAGTGCATTTTTTTTTGCGTTTTAAAAATGCGATTTTCAATAGATTTTTGTCCTCGCTTCGCTCGAGCTGTACTCGTATTTAATTCATTCTATTTCTTAAATAAATATCTTGTCTTTCCAATTCGGAATCAATATTTTTTAGAGAATCAGTGAAATGATTTTTATTAAAAATTATCTATTTTTTTTTATTGAACTTTCAATCAAAATCACTAATTTTTTTTATCAATTTCCAACTCATCAGAAAAAAATTATCATTTTCACTGAAAAATCATTGATTTTCTGTTAGTTTTTTTTTTTTCACCAGAAAATATCCTGATTACCTACAACAACGTTACCGAAATGACAAGTTATTCAATTTTTTCATTTAAAACCCCTCTCCATATTTCTTTCGAATTCTCAGCCACTCCCTTAAATAATTTTTTGGTACACTTGACAATTTTCGAGCTGAAGAGCCAAAATTTTTAATGTTGAATTTCCAGCTCAAAATTAGTAATACTCAAGAACTTGAAAAGAATCAAAAGCACATATTCCAATCTACAGAAAGTTCAAAAATTTCGAAAACTATTTTTTTTTTCGAGATTTACATTATTTTATTTGTAGATTCATTAAATGATAATAATTTGTCTTTACAACCAGTTATCATGATTTCCTGAAACCAACTGTGAGGTGTGAAAGAAGATTTCGAGTGTGTATTTTAGAAATCGAGCGTCGTTTTGTCCGCGTTTTTTCGAAACCGGTTTACTTACTGATTTGCAACCGGTTGCCATTAATTCGTCAAAAAATTACAGATGAAAATTACGTTGAAAAAAGTTGAAGATTATTGAAAATTCATCAATTTTTTTCGATTCCACAATTAAAGAGCCTTGACTTAATGAAATGAAATCAGAATAGCTACCCAGTCCCCTAGTTCCTCCCCGAATATCTTTTCAAACATCAACTTTTTCCTCTCTTGCTATTCCAACTTTTCAATACACTTTTTCTCATACACCGGCCACCCCTCTCCCCTTCCCCCATCTAAATTATCCATCATCTACTTATCCTACATAAACTAAACTCACCTCCAAAAGGAAGATGACTATTAAACATCGGATACTCCGTGACTCCTTTCTTAGGAATATGATACCCCATTAAGCTTCCATCTTGCATCGAACTGTAAACGGACTCCTTCAAAGGTACAAATTTCGTCTCCTGCGCGCTAATATCCGTAACACCCGGATAATACCTGGTGGCATAAGTATCGTACGATTTGCTAATCGATGGCGACGACGACAAGTTGTACACAGGTGTGGTTTCATATCGATAGGGTAGATGTCCACGATAGGTTGTCGGAGCCGCATCCATGTGAACGTAATTAGGCGTATGAAAATTCAAAGGATGTAGTTTGGAATTTCTCGTGTCGATGGGTTTATCTTGGTACACGTTGGTCTTGGTGCTGGTTCGCGGATAATCGTACACGCCTGTTGAGCTACCTTTTCTCAGATAATCGTATAAAGTCGTACTATGCTCAATTTCATCTTGCTCTTGTGTCTGGGCCTGCCTTTGGGATCGATTCTCCAGATATTTGAAAATCGTCTGCTGAACACGATCCAGATCCAGCTCATCTTTATTCTTCTCCACCACTACGTATGGCACATAAGGGATATTCAACTCATCCGGCGATGTATTAGCGGTGCAAAATTCTAATATTTCAAAAAACAGCAGGGAATAAGATAGAAAAATTAAACGTTTATGTTTGGACATTTTTTTTTAGATTTCACCTCCAATTATGTAATATTTTCATAATAAGTATCGAGAAATATTTCTAAAGGGTTCGCGAACAATCCGCAAAGGTAAATCTATCCGGAGCTACTCCAAACGTAAATTGATTTATTACGTCTAGAAAAAAACCCTCCTTTTGCGCCACTTCAACGTGTATCTTTTGAAGGGGCAACGCCAAAGAAAAAACTGCAAAATCTACGTGACAAAACTAGACGAGGCAAGTAAAAAAAACAACCACGAGAAACAAACGAACAAAAATTCACGTCACATTTGTACACAGAAAACGAGCGCGAGGTAACGAATAAGCACGTGAAAAATTACGGCGACGTATCTCGTCAAACAAAGTGAAACGCAGCGCGGCACGTGAATCGACGAAAATGTAACGTATCGCACGAACTTAGACCACCGCACAGATCTCTCAGAGATGAAAAAAAACCTCGAATTTAATTCAATATCTTTAAGAAAATCATGACGATGTTAATTCACGCAGCGGAATTTACACGTATAACGCTGCTGACCACATATTTCATAATACGAGATTTACATTTCCACCTTGCTTCGCGGAGAAATTAAGCGGCAATATTTTCACCGAACACGTATTACTTTCACTGGACCGATTCGTACGTGTAAAACCAGAATGGCGGAAAATAAAT
This sequence comes from Pseudococcus jackbeardsleyi, assembly GCA_038380155.1. NCBI lineage: Eukaryota > Metazoa > Arthropoda > Insecta > Hemiptera > Pseudococcidae > Pseudococcus > Pseudococcus jackbeardsleyi. Next base: position 28,354 of record JAZDXF010000079.1, read on the forward strand.
TCGTTTAACGTTGCAGTAGCGAGGATTTTGGCGCCGATTCCGAGTCGCAATTAAAACCCGTAGAAAAACATCGAAAGCTCGCGGATGTTTTATATTGGAATTGGAAAAAGAACGTTGGGCCGATTTTACGAATGCCACAGAGACGCGTACGAGAACAGCTCCGACGACGGTGTTGATATTGACTTTGAAGAGAAATGAAGATTCATCACGTACTTGTGATTTTATTATCAATAACGAGTAATGTCAAGGTGCCTTCTCCGCTAATAAGAAGACTGAACGGGTTAGCATCTTTGTTTGCCTCGCAACAAGCTGGAGTGATGGAAAAGACGGATGTTAATGGGTTCCCAATATGTGAGACATTGGCAGACGTACGTTTTAGTATAAAAATTCTATATAAGCAATTCTATACGTACAATGCTTCGGTTGGAAATCTTCGAACATGTTTGTCCTTAAAAGTAACACGCTTTTAGGACGATGCCGCGCCTGGTATTCCGGCTATATACCTACAAAGAAAGAGTACGATGAAAGTTACCATATGTACCATCTCCAAAAAAAAATTTATAATTATTGTTACCTCCGTATGAGACTTACGATGATCTCTCGTCCAACTATAATACGTACTTTTTTCGACATATAGGTTCGATATTTTTTACACTTTGATTTGGTACTAGTGATAAAGTTATGGTTGTCAAAAGGTTAGTAGGACTTGTAACATAGGTCTGGTATTATCTACGGTCTAGGTCTTAACCTAATCCGTAGGCTGGGGCTTTGTTAGTTTGCTACAATAATAAATAATTTGATTAATTATATATTGTATTATGCTATTCGATAAATATGGGACGAGTGTGGGTGCCTACGTGCTTTTTTTTCACGTGGATTTGCCTCTGTCTGCCTTTGTGAAGCGTGTTGATGTCCGAATGATGGACGAATATGGATGAGCATGTGTGAGAGTCGTGACTATATCGGAATTGAATACGAATTTAATTCGTGATCTGGTGTATGAATGGACGTTTATCGAGCAAAATTTTCTCAAAAGATGAGACCAATTTGGAGTTATTAGATCGGAAGTTCATTAAAGTGGAATTGTAAAAAATGAAACTGTTCGTTGATTAGTTCGGAAGAAATTTAGAAGAGAGGTGGGGGGGAGAATATGGAGAAAATGAGTTTCTTTTTTCTTAATTATTGATCCAATATCGAACCATTAGTCGAAATTACATACTTACACTTGGCATTGAAAATTAATTTCCTCAGGAATTGAAACCTAAATTAGTTTCAAGATATTATTCTTTTTAAAACATATTAAATTTTTTCTCAACTTACGAAAGAAGCATCTTGACTCAAAGTAAAATTTTGAGCTGAAAAAATCAAAAGTACATTATAAAAGATCCTCATTCCTTATATCCAAAATTTCAGACGCTGACGTTCATTTCTCGAATTTTGGCGAATTTTTGAATTTTCAAAATGTTTTCATTGGCATGTAAGTTATGAAAATTTTATTTAATCTGTGAAAAAAAACTGGGATTTGGTACATTCTCCATTTTCAACCTCCCAAGTCGATTGGAAGTGGTTTCGAGACCTTTGAGAGTATCCAAGAAATTTTGGAATTTTCCAGAATTGCAGAAAAGCCTATGAAAATACACCATACCTGATGGATGTAGAAACTATCTTTAGGTGTCAAAGATTGGTTTTTGAGTCGAGGCTCTACTTTGATTCTACTTCTTTTGAGAGGCCCGAAATCAGTGTCAACCCAAAAACCAATTTTAATTTCTTTGCATAAGTGCACCCAGAAATTAATTGAGGAAGGGGCTGAGAATTTTTTAAAAATAGGTTTAGGGGGTTAAATTTTAAATTAGTTATTTTTCACTGATGTTTCAGTCAAAGATCATCAATTTTTAGTGAAAAATAGAAAATTTATTGAGGAATTGGTGATTTTTTACTGAAAAATTAGTCAAAAATTATCAAATTTTAAAATAAAAATATCAAAATACTGCCCGAGCAAAGCGAGGGCGAATTTTTTTGAAGAAATTGTGTTTTAAAAACAAGAAAATTCACTTTTTAAAAATATTTTTGCAATAATTTTTTTTTCCCCGAGCGGGGTAGGGAGTCGAGCTCTTTGAGCACCCCTCCCCCCGTTTGTTGCGCCCATGTTCCTTTGGATAAAATGTATTGCTTGTTTAATTTTTTTTAATGCACAATTTTTAGAAATTCGTAGTTTTTTTTTGAATTTTCAACTTTATAAAATTCAATTTTTTCCATTTTTATCATTTTGTAAGTGGAAATTTTCTGAAAAAAAGTCATAATTTTCGAAATAAAATTCACACTCCAGTTTGAGAATGCAATGAAGAAGAGGAGAGGGGCTTCCCTCATCTGTTCATTGTTGAATAATTTCTTCCTCTAATTTTCATGTGTTTTGGAAAGTTATTTCAAAAAAAAAAATGTCTCTTATTTGAATTTTTTCATTCAAATTTCCTTTATATTTTCATTTTCTGGTATCAATTCTGTATTTTAGTTCTTTTAAACGTTCCCCTGCTACCGTTCTCTATAAAAAAATTTTGGGTGGCCAATGGCCATCTTCTAAAATAATTCAATTTTGATAAATTTTTAATATCTATCAATTTAAGTTTTCCCCAGCTGTAGCTGAAAAAAGTCCGATTACAAGCAAAGATCTTTCAAATTTTGATTCAAGCGCTATTTCCATTTTGAACATGAATAAGAAAACCAAATTAGTATCCAAAATGGCGGGTTTTACAGGAGAACAGATCAAAGTTTCAAAGTCAAATTGAAGTGTAATAAGTAATCAATGAAATAGGATAATTTTTGGGACATGTTTAGTATTATTTCCTCCTCCCCCCACCTAATCAATGTCACTAGCCTGATGAAAGAAAGTTTCATTGAAAATTTATTTTTTTGGGGTTCTTTATGGGTGTTCAAATACAGTCGTAGGAATTGATTTTTCCATCTCTGTAGAATGGTAAATCTGTAATAATCCATTTAAAAATGTGTGGATTGGCTAAAATTACTGCTGTATTTGGCACAAAAAAACTCATTAAAATTTTTTGGATCTTGACCTGGTTTCTTCATGACAGGCCAAAAATGAGACTTTTGATGCTCAAAAAATTGAAGTAACCAAAAACTATTCAGAAATAAAAATTTCGAAAAAATTATGAGATAAGAATTATTTTTGGTTTCAGTTTTTTTTTCTTTCTTAATAATTGATGGTCTACTTTCGTTCGTGATTTTTCTACAATTTTTTTAATAAAATTATCACAATAAAACAGTTTATTTTTACCTATGAAATGAAAGTCGTGTAAGCTGCTTCGGTTGCAGAGCTGAATCGAACATGAAAGGCAACTTTCCCCATCTCTCTCTTCTATCACCATCGCCGGGGGAAAAATCCCTCATGTTTAGTTGGGAATTTTCCAATGTGATTTTTCTTTTTGATAGACTGTTGATATAAATTTTGAAAAGAGGAAAAATCCTGTTTTGTGTTAAAAAGGTTTTTTAAAAAACTAATTTATTTAAAAATTTTTGCTTTTCGACTTTTTAGTAAGCCATCTTTGCAGTTCATTTCTGATAATTCATCTGTTATGTGAGTAAAAATTGTTCCATCCCATAGACCTAGTCAGAATTGAAGGAGGGGGGATGGGTGTCACCGTTTTTCTATTCATGGAATTTAAAAAATTGACAAAGTAAGAATTTCAAGCAGCTAATCAATCGTTTTGATTTGTTTGAGAACAATGATCTCCTCCCCACATTCACCGCACTCCCGTCCAAGACAGAATTTTTGCTTACGGCAATTTCTTTGGTAAGATTTTTTTCAATACCTATTTCATGAGATCTGGCGATTGATGATTTTTTGCAAACCATCCCTCCTCCTTGTAGCTGTGTGAGTAAGTCGCCTTCATTTTTTGAAATCTGTATAATTTTTACCTTCAGATAAGCAAATGTTTTCCAAGCCATAGAAAATTTTCAATATTCTTTATACTCTGGTTTCGACCATGCTGAAAACAGATCTTATTAAAAAAACTGATAATTTTTTCAAAACTCAGCTTTTTTAATGATCCATTTTCTAGGAAAGAGAGTACCTTTCCAAATAATTTTTCTTGGAACTTTCTTAGCCAAAGTAACGTATTCATTTTTCATCGACGTAGATTTGTGGTTTTCTGTTTGGACATTCTCGACTTCTTCCTCCTCTCCTCTCAGAATTTCACATTGCATTCTTTACTCCGATTCAACATCACATTCTTCATCTTTCATTAAACACATTAAAAGTAAACACGACGTACGCAGAATACGTAAAAAATTCAGGTAGACAGGTACCCGGCAGACTCTTCGGCGTCGGGCTGACGAGCTAATAGACTCGACGACAGTGCGGCATTGATAATTTACTTTCTACGTCGAGCATTTAAGCAGGTATAAATATGAAAGATTAAAATAAGAGGATTAGGATTTGGCGAAATAAGTCTCATCTTTCTTCGTCAAGAGACGCCGGCGCGTCTAATGAAAATTACTGCGAAAATTTACCAAATTAAGTAGATTTTTGGCTCACTGTGTGAAAAATTTAAACTCGAAATTGGGCGGATTTTGCGACGCTTCGATCGCAATAGATACCTACGTTCGAAGAATATTTTATACCCGTTCGTTTTTCGTCGTTTAAAAGAAAACACTTTCGATGTTTATAAGGTCGTACTCAGATTTCAATTCGCAGAAGCGACACGATAAATCACTCAGTTCGTCGCGGCTTTATTGCCTCGTTAAAATTTATAACGTAAATTCATTATCTACAAGCACTTGTAAATACTTCAATTAACGAAAAACACTTCGCTTTGCGGTGTGAATGAATCATTGGCCAGTAGACCGTTGTCGTTTGTGTATTTTTCTGACTCTTGATGACTCGACGGGAGAAAGAAGCTTCTGCGGTGCGATAATTCGAAACCAGTTTACCGAGAAGAGAATCTCGTTCAGAATTTACCGGTATATGTGATATGTGGGTCACTATAGACACAGTTATATACCAATACCAATGTACTTGCCACAGCGTAAAGGTAAATTTAACAAATATCGCACAATCACGTGCTTCCCTTATAACAAACGTTTTAACATTAGGTACCTATTGCAATGTTTATAAAATACGAGTAATTATCCCAGGTACTAGTACCGAGCCGACGATTTAAATTAATGTATTTCAGACACGAATCATTCGACCGACCGCCACACCATCGTCGTGTTCGTCGGACGAAAATTAAAAAAATCATACCAACTAATCACAGCGATAAAACATTTATTGAGAAGAGCACTTTTAGGCTTGATTACTAACAACAGATACAATTTTTTATATTATAAAAGTATAAATTGTCTGGAAATAACACAACTCTAAGAATTAGAATTTTTTTTTTTAGGTAACTAACACAGAAATGCTTCGAAAAACATCTTCGATAAGTTTAGAAGAAATTAAAAGCATTTTATGATGTTTTCTTAGGCGAGTATTCAAAGCCGATAAAAAAATCTCAATTTGAAAATACATCGGTACGAGTATGATTGATTACAATATACCAATTTTTAAACTAATTTCTTTCGAAGTGATTGATAACGTAATTGGAAGTACTTTATTATTACTGGTAACAATTTATCAATCGCATGTAAACTAAAATCGGTAATATTCGAGCACGATTTCGGTAATGTATCGACTTTCTCAAGCGAGACAAATAAAGTACGATTTATAGCTTACGAGTATGCGTAATAAACAATCAGGTACGCGTGAGGATTTGTTTGGTCAAATTAAGAGGTATTTGCGGGTTTTATTCGAATGCGCGTAAATTTTAATCAAAGGTGCGATTTTTTTATTCGAGTAATTGAAAAAAATGGGGGAATTGAATTTGCATTACATCAATGTCGAACATTTTCGTCATTGGGTTCTTATTTTGGTTGCGTTGACGAGCAGGACATGGAGTTTGGATACCCCCCCCATCCTTAGAGAAAATTGGAAACTAATGAAGGTCATGCTGAGTTTTTATCGAAAGAATGAACGTTTGATTTTTCTTCGAGTGATTTAGAACTCCTTGAGTCTTTTTTAAAGCATTAGATCGATTTTTCCACTTTTACCCATCTCGTTGACTTCTCACAAATAGATTTATTTGTATTTTGAAGGTCGCACAATGCACTTGTGTTCAAAAAATTTGTGTTTTTTTCTTATAATTTTTAAATTTTTTTTGTATAATTTATTTACGAAAGGATATATTTAGTAGCTATTTTTTAAAATACATTTATATGATAGAGGATAAAATTATCTTTCAGATGATATCATTCCTTTTTAATTTCCTACATTTTTCATAAATCGTCTCGATTTGAGATCACAAATGAAAAGCAAAAAGTAACTGTATCATCTAAAAGATAATTCTGCCCTACTTTGAATGAGATATGAAAATTTATTAACTTGCATCCTTTTCTCCATTTCCGATCCACAGTTTTGGGCATAGGTATTTTAAGATTTTTTTCAGAAAAATCTCTTTCTCAAAAATGTTGATTTGAGCTCAAAGTTACGATTTTGGAAAAATTGTGTTTTAAATTTTTCGTTAGGATAGGTACTTCCTTCGTTAGCATTTCAGACATTGTAACTCTTACTATTCTGAAAATTTTAATCAATCAGTCAGTACCTACAGAAATTTTTTTGGGACAAAATTTTGATTTTTAAAAAATGATTTACTAAAATTTTTCTTGGCGTTTTTTAAAGTTATGAGCCAATCATCTGCAGTATTGCTTTCAATGAACGATGTAGACATTTTATTTGCATGATTTAAATTTTTTTTAGAAGCGAAATATTGTGTAAAAATTGAACCATTTGAAGCAAAAGAGATCTTGCCTGTTGAATGAGATGTTTAATTCATCCTCCTTTCCCGTCCCCTTCAAAAAATCGGATTTCGCCTTAATTAAGTGGTGATAGTATGACCGAAATTCATAGAGAAGTTGTTGCTTGAGAAAATAGACCCATGTTCCTTTTCTTTATGAAAGGCAGGACCGACGAAATTAAGTAGTTACGAATCGTAATGCAAAAATTTGATGGTTTCTCCTCACAATGAAATCAAAATGAAATTTTCAATTATTCCCTTCACAATATTTAGAATATTTAGGTATCACAAATTATATCCATCTTGATTTCGAGATTTTCACAAAACTTGAGGTATTTTAACTATTTTTTCTGAAAAATTTTCCAGCTTTTTCGAAAACTTATCGTTTCTTTGAAGCCAAGCAGAGTTGATGAGTCATAACGAATTGACTTTGTTCTCCTGATTAAGATTTTCCAAACAGAAATACCTAACTTGACCTATCTGATGATTAAAAATCCTGCATACGGCTTGAAAAATATGGTCAGAAATGGTCAGGAAAATCGGATTTTTAATCTAAAAATTCACAAATTGGTGCGTGTTTTCTACTGGGATTTGGGAAATTTTTTATTTGACGACCTGTTTTAATGAAGAACAAAATTGCAAAAACAAAGAGTTGGGAACTCTAAAGGTCTAAATTTGGTGCTTTTCATTTTTAACAACCATTATGTGTATAAACGAGTCCAAATCTGCTGAAATGGAGTTGAATTCTGCTCCTCTTTTTTCCGAATCAAAAATTCTTCATTGTTTTGAAAATACCTATCTAACCAGTTTCTGTTTTTTGAACGTGATTTTTCACAAATTTTCAAAATCTCTTCTGAAAATTTTTGCTTTTCCATTTCTATCGTTCCGATTTTAATGTTTTCAGTCGATTTTCATTTCGTTATGCCAAAGAATTTGTCAATGATGCGATGTAATCATTAATTTTCGAATTTAGTATTTTTCAAAACAAGATCTCATTTTCATTTCATAACCACCACGACCGTCATATTTTCGTAAATTGCCGAATTTTTTTATCGTATTTTTATTTATATTTTTTACTGATTTATCTAATTAATTACATCTATACATGCCCTCGAAGTAAATTCCTTATTTTAATACAAACATACGAATATATACAATGAAATGACCCTTAAACTTGACAAAAAAAAAAAAAAAAAGGAAAAGAAAAGAAAAATAAAATTGTAATTGAAAATCGTTGAAAAATTAACGTCTTTTTCAAAGACGACGTAATATAATGTTACAGCTGTATAGTTACTCGTATATACTTTGAAAAACAAAACAGCAAAAAAGTAAAAAATGGAACCTATGTAACGGAATAATTACACGTTTCTGATGTGGTTATATCGATTAAAATAAAATTACTTTACAAATTGGGCTCAGGTAATTTGTAAAGTATTTTTATTTATTCTCGCGCGTGATTTTTTTCTTTAGCAACGGAGTAATAAGTGATTAAAATGAAAAAATCAAAACGAAAATCGAAACAAAAACACAAAAATATTTTGTACAAAAGAATATAAAATCTTTTACACAATTAACATGATTAGTAACCTGCACATTATTTTAAAATAAATAACTATATAAAATAAAAATCTATCAAAACATTTAAAAACATATATATTGATATACAATATGGTATTGTCTCGTGTTTTGAAACTCCTAATGATGCGTAATTGTATGTTTTAACACATCACAGTCTTCTGTTCTCGGTATATAATCGTCGTGTAAAATTTCTAAAGATTATTTTTTCGTTGCTATAATTAAAGTAGGTAATTTTAAACTAAAAAATTATTTTCGTTTGTAGAATAAAAATTTTCATTTTCAATATCGCGATCGTACAAATAAAAAATCTTTCTACATTTTTGGCCCTTTACGTAGGTGTGTAGAAATTAATAAGTGCGCGGATTCGAGTCAAAAAAGTCGGCTGGTATTTCAAGTCATATGAAAATCACCTTTTAGAATCCGTGTAAAAGTTTTCTTAAATTGATGATTGGCTAACGCGTAACAAAATGGGTTTATTGGACTGTTCGCATAGCATAAGAAATACGAAAACATGAACAAATGTTCGTTGGTACATGGAGGATTTTTGCAAAACCCTTCGACTAATGCTAACACATGATAAGGGGTCCAGCAAGCGACGAATGCACCTAAAATAAAAGATATCGTACGAAACGCTTTCCTGGCACGATTTTCAGATTTCGATTTCTGTCTCCCAAACAATGGCCCTGCTTTTCTCTTCTTACCTTTGAAACGACTACCAATGGATCTCATAAATTTCTAGTTGAACCCTTCTTCGAAGTTTTTGATTCGAATTTCTCATCATGTTGGAATTGTTCTTGGGCCAGAGCTGTGGTTATGCCCGAGGTGGACATGGCTGATACGACAGTGGCAGGGGTACCAACAGTTTGTGAGGGTTCTTCAGTTTCTTCGACTGTGATCACCATGGTAGAAGCTTTTTCAGTATCTAGATCAACTGTAACAGCTGTATCAACCTTGGATACGATCGGCGTATTGGTGGCTTTTGAATTACTATTCATCATTTGCTGGGCTGCTGCTCTCAGCAGGGCTGCTTGTAGCAGAGATGTTGTGCTGGTGGCCACATGGACCGGAGATGGAGGCCCAGTTGATGATGTGTTTGGAAAACTCATCGAAGATGGTGGACTTTCGATATTTGGGGATGGTATGATTATAGAGCTTTCGTCCATATATTTCAAATCAGCTGTGTCTAAGCCAATTAGCATATCGTAGGTGACGGTGCTGTTCCCTATAAATAAACTTTTTGGCCTACCTATACTGGAAGAAGAACTCTCTGATACTGAGGTGCTGGTCCTAAATTGTGACGGAGGTGTGATTATTCTGTGGAATTTTTTCAAGCTGCTTTGATTGCTCCATTTACCAGAACCTGAAATCTCACTTTTTTCTTCCGGACTTCCCGGACTAGCCAATGGAGTAAGTGTTTTGGAAGATAATTGATCTGGAGTTGATCCGGCCAATGTCTCTATTGGGGAATTAGCTGGCTCGGGGCTTTTTGATTCGGTTATCATGCCATTGATGATACCATTGGCACTGCTTCTTTTCAATGTCACTGTTTCTTCTAGTTTCTCAAATGGTGTCGATTTATTATTCTCTTCAATTTTCTCATATGATGCTGCCTTGATGACTTTGGCCGGAGATGGAATTTTATTCTGGAATTTTGGTACGGATAATTCTGTCTGAAGTTCGTACGATCTCTGTAGAATCCCTGGACCTGTATGTGGACTAACCAAAGCTGATTGTACTAATAAGCCAGCTACAGATTTACGTCTCAAGATCCATGTACTTGGAGCCATATTATTATTTGATGAACTTTCATCATCTGACTCAAAAGTTGGACTACTGCTGCGTTCTTTTTCCACAATCACAATTTCAGTTTTTTTATCGTGATTATTGGTGGCAGTATTGGAAGATGTTGTACATTTTGATGAAATATTCTGCCCTGATGTCGATTCACCCCCGCTGCTTTGCTGACCCACAGTCAAACCACCTTCAGTCAAACCATGGCAAACCTTTGTATTATTCTCACTAGTAATTACTTTAGAATCTAAACCAGCAGCTCGGCCAGCCATTCCTTGCATTGCTCCAGCACTAAGTGCCACCATGGATCGCATTTTCCTCTGCTTCGCCTCACTTTTCTTCTGCATTTCATAAGCTACCCGGTAGATACCTCCGTATAGTACAAAAAGTACCACCAGTGTTACCCAGTAGTAGCCTATTATCAGGGCTGTGTTGAATACTGGATTTTTTAGGAATTGAACGGCGCATTGGCCTGGCAGTAGATCGCGATAGCCGACAAAATGCTCCCAACCAAATATGCTGATGAAGAATAATAATGCTGGAATGATCCACGTTATCGTCACCATCCATATTACTTTGTTTTTTGTCCTCCAGCCGCGATATTTGGCCGCGAATTTCACCGAACAGTACCGATCAATTGTTATTAATAATACGGTGTATTGCGATACTAAACATACCGTGTAGTCCACAGAAAGCCACAGATCACATAATAATGGGCCCAGTTCCCAGTATCCGGTTATCACGTATACAGAATAAAATGGCATCGAGACCGTACCTAGTGAACAGAAAAGGAAAGAAAAAATTAGTTAGATTCTGAAAGTTGGAATGTTCAGTTGTTTGTACAAAGAACAACATATAGGTATTTGTTTTAATCTAAATGATTCCTGATGGAAGAATTATGAGGTCATTGGGTAACCGAGGAGTCAATGAGCAATTGAGCATGTTTTGGGAAATATCAAGAGTTTTGCAAAATGACATTATTATTTTTTAGAATGAGAAATTGTAGCAAGAATAGGAAAAATACTAAGGAATGGTGAACTTCCAACTTTCTGAACTGAATATCATAGCCACGATGAACTGAAGGAAAGGAAAGGGGGTTCATGTGTCTGAGAGTTGAAAAATTAACTCAAGCCTTAAAAAATGTGTGCGTTGTATTTTTTGAACAAATTGAAAAAATTCCATTTTTCAAAAATTGAAAATTTGCGAGTCTATTTTTCGTGCATTTGTTTGTGAATGACCTTGTTTCATTTTTGAGCAATGCAGGAGAAAGAGAAGCTCAAACTACTGAGGGGAGGGCAGAGACGACTTCTCGAAAAATCATATGAATTTTTCCCTGCGATTTTGTCAAATTTAAGTGTAGGTATTTTGGTTTTCCAAATTATGTAAAATTTTAAATTTTCTTTCAGATTTTGTCATATGTTTTATGCAAAAATAGGACCATCCTATCACCTACTAACTTCTTGAAATCTGTCTAGAAAATGAACTTTGGACCTGAAAAATTATCCCGGGAGAGGGGGAATAGGGAAATTTCAAAAAACGATCAATTATTTTTACCATTTCTATTCAATTTGAGAGCCCTATAAACTCTTCAGAAATCCTCGAGTCTTATCAAGTTTATTATTGATGATCAAATTTATTTGAAAATTTTGCATTTCTTTTCCCATTTTTTTTTTTTTTTGCCTTAAACACTTTATTATATTAAAAATGTTGCCCTATACATGACTTTAATAGATGCAAGGGGCTAAAATTTTAGGTATCTTTATCTTTTAGAGAAAAATGAACTATTCTAAACTCGTCTTCCTAGGCGATGCAACCCACTTTTGATCTCGTTTACCTACTAAACTTTGGGTCAAAATTCGTCTCATTGAAAAATTTTCCGCATCATCTTCATCCCTTATCTTTCTCAATCGTGAAATCAACTCATTCCAAAATCTATAGTTTTTCAACATATAACTCACCTAAAAATATACACTTCGTTGCATAATTTTTAAATTTTTCACCATTTTTCCACATTCGCGTTCCAACTCTCGATAAATTTTTTCTAAACGCAAAATGAATAACTCGATTTATACCCGACAAGCGTAAAAAAATCCCGATACATGGCGTATATTCTCGCCATGTCCGAGTTTTATTATCCTTATCGGGATTTTCTCGAAAATTTTCATTCTTACCCCGGTACGTAAGATGTATGATAAATGTTTAGATTAGATTTTTACCGAATTTTGTATTGGAAAGGTACTAGACAGGATTTATCTTTCACGAGAGCTTATATGTCGAAAGAATAAAAGCCGAATCGAAACACTCTTACTGACTTCGCAACCTCTTTAACGCGCCATTGGTAACTTACAAATTCCTGCGTACTACTTACCTACACCATACTTTTTGTAGGTACATAGGTATGTTTCTTTTTCAACCTCGACTCTTATTTTACTCTAAATTGCACATAAATTGAAAAACGTCAATTTTATATAATACAAATTCATATAAATTTTCCTCCTACGTACGTCTGTCGAGTATTGAGCTATTATGACGCGACAAAAGGTTAGCAGTTGAAATACACTATGTCCATAAACGTACCTACACCAAAAAAATGTTATTCGTACGTATCAAGTATTAATAATTCAAAAAAAAGAGAAAAATCAACCAAGATGGCATAGAAGGAAAAAATACCTACATACAGCGAATATTCGACGAAAACGTATTTTCACGCTTGTTTTTATCCGTGTAAGCAAAACCAAGTCTACAAATATAAATTCTTTCTTTTATTTTGAACAATACGTGGCTTTGGATGAATTCGCAAGAATTCTTATAAATGAACATATCCCAAATTTTTTTCTTTTTGAGACTTTTTTCTGGTTAAAAATAATTAATAACACAAAGCTGATTTTTTTTTTGAAAAAAATCAATTTGAAAAATTTCCCCATTTTGCAAAATCAGAGGTCAATGAACTCCTAAAAAAATATCACGCAGTATCAAAATTTATACTCGAATAAATTATATTGAAACTTTTGGTTGGCATTTTCAATGCAATGAATAAAAGAATTTCGATGGTACAGACTGTTTTTTAAAATTCCGTTTTTATCATTCAGACAATCTTTCCAAACAAAATCCAAACCATGGCCCAATCGACACAACCCATTTCAACCCTGAATCCAGCGAAAAAAACTACGAAAAAATTCTAAAGAGTTTAAAATATTAAAATCAAGAGGGGTGAAAAATTAAAGAAATTAATTTTTTATGCCAAAAGCTCGCATTAGATATACCGATAAAAATTGTATAATTTCGAAGGCAAAACTCCTGAGAATTATACCAGGTGGGTGAAATATTTGACACATTTTCCGGCTGCGAGTCTGTTACTTTTTCATTTTGAAAATCAGCCCGCAGCGAAATTCTTTATCGTGTGAAAGCTCCTATAAAGTATTAGGTATTGAAAACGGCAACCAAAAGCCAAAGGTAGCCTGGTAATTGATATTTGTAGCCTTGCGAACTTTCCGTTTCCAAACCCATACGTCGTTTAATTTCGTAAAAGATTAGATTAAAAAAAAAAATAAAATAACAACGCACCTATTAAGTATAGGGTTAATTATACCATTAAAAAGTAACTTGGTTCGGATCACAAATTTAATCTATAATGGGCCGATTTAAATGCTGATAAAAAAAATATAGAAGAAAAAAATGGAAAGTGTCGAGTTACTCGTTGGACGTTTTTGTAAAAATTCATACCATCAGTGCGAGCTTGTTAATTAATTGGAAAGTTAGCTATTTCGGTGATTCGTATCGTTAAATCGGCACAGATGGTATCAAAATGTAATTCGAATCATAATAAAGAAGAAAATCAAGATATCGTATAATTAATACCTACCGGAAAGAAAAAATTAATGTTGAGCCGTCAAAACAAATATAATTTGTCGAAAGCAAAGAACATAATTTTAATCATTTTTCAAATGTGTGTTAATTTTTCGTGTGATTTTTTTCCACAGGGGTAAAAAATTTACGAGATTAAATAAGTCAATGTACGTGATGAAAATTTTCCTCCTTTGGATTAGACACTGGTGTTGTAATGTTTCAAATTGCTTAAGTTCATTTTCAAGTTTTTTTTCCTCCCTTGTTTGGCTGCTGGATGCTTTAATAAGGCTTGTCTTTTTTTTCCTCCGTTCGAAAGTTACAAAATAGAATTAACCGTTTACTTTTCGAAAAACAGCGAAGGTTAATTATAAAGATGATTTTGGTCTCATTAGGATTTAGCTTTTAAGCATATTATACTCGGTACGTATTTTAAGGGCGTTAATTTGAAAAATGCCATGTTCTAGATGTCGGTGAAAGGCGAAATTTGACGAACGTAATTTTTTTCGAGAAAAAATCGCGATAATTTATTTAATCAGAGTTTCTTTCTTATTTTTTCGCCTCGGAAAGCTTCATCGTCAATAGAACTTAATTTGACTTTTTATATCGACGAATAAATTCAAATTAAGTTATCACCCAGAGTAGCTATCGCGAATTGATCTAAAGCTCGTAATTCGATTTCATTATTCTTATTTCGATAAGACCACGTGTATGTTTGTATAATATAAAATGTAATTTATTCCGACATTTTGGAGATATGTAGATAGGTATTATACTATAATGTAAATGGTAAGAGGTGAGAAATACCTATTAAAAGATCCGTTGCCGCTAACGAAGCTATAAAATAGTTGCTAGGTTGTCTGATTGTTCTATCGACCATGAACGCAAGGAGCACTAGAATATTTCCGGACACTGTCGATATATGATACAAGATATCAACACTATTGTGATTAAAATACTCTGCCATAATTTAAACGGAGGAAGAACTGGAGTTAGTTTGCTTTCCGTAGAAGATATGTTACTCATCATGGATGCTGAAGCGTTAACGTACAGATAGTCTGAAATATTCGATTCTGGAATTTCCAAATAGTTGTTGTCAAAATCAGCCACCAGTTCGCCTTTGCTCCATAATGCTTCGTAGCTGCAACAAAAAAAAAAATAGCAGGGTTAAAAAAAAATTGCAATCGATGCGAATACTACGTAAATACAAAAAGGGTGTGGATTCGTTGATTTTTTTTTTTTGTGGTTTTTATCGTCGCACGTTATGTGTATAAATTAGAGAAATTAATTTAGAAAAATTAAATTGGAGAATTACATTAGTTGATCATTTTGTTTGATTAACTGTGCAGTCGCTAATTGCACCTTTTTTTTTAATTTTTTAATTTTAGTTTTCTGTACCTATGACGATGAATTAAAGTACCTAACCGACGTTTTGGTGTGAAAATGCATTTTTTTAATGAAATTAATATGCAATTGTAACCTATTTCGATTCGAGTTATACAAATTAAGAAAACTTGATGAAGACTGGTAGCTTCCGAAAATTATCAAAGACTTGGTGATCAGTGATTTTTAATATGCTAATGTAAATACGAATATACAAGTGTTTCGTGACAAATTAATTTCAACCGAGATTCATTATTACCTTTGAACAGGATCCAAAACTGGTTTCAATATAGCGGCTGTCAAATTATAAATGGTTTTACATTGTTCACTAAGCAGTCTTTGGTAGGCAAATTTGCACTGTGTATCTTTTTCTTTGCCCAGTTTCCTGAAACATACAAGGTTGAAAAATAGGTATATCAAGTGAGCTTTCAAGTTGAGAGTTCGTATAAAAAGATACTTGTGTTACCTATTTATGATTAGTATATTAAAAATTATCTGGGAGGTGGAAGGGAAGATGGGTGAGAGGAATACAGGTCAAGAATAGATCTGGAAAAATTGGTTAATTTCTTGCAAAATATTTGAACAGCTGTAAAATCTTTTCAATTTGAGCTCTAAAGAATTAATTGGTACTTTTTTTGAATTTTTTTCTTTTAAACACCATCCATTTTTTTTTTTTTTTTAATTTACAGACTTTTTTTCAAAATTTTAAAATATTTTTTCCTGTTTTTTTTTCAATTATTTTTCAAAATTCTTTCATTTTTTTCATAACATTTCTTTTTTTTTTTTTGAATAAAATGTAATCCACAAAGGAGGTATTTCTTCTCAGTGTAAAATTTTTAGCTCGAACAAAAATAAATCGAAAGTACATCATAAAAGGACCCCACTCATCCAAAATTTCAAGTACCGAAGTTCATTTCTCGAATTTTGGTAATTTTTTAAAATTTCAAAATTACTTCATCGTATTGCAAAATTGACAAAGGGTACCGGCGGTTAAGATAGGTGAATCTGCCCCCGAGCTGAAATTTGAAACTAACCGACGGAATTTGGTCCTTAGGGTCTGAAAACCACCTGGTAAAATTTTGGCCCCCTACCCCTCCCTAACCCGAGTTATGGGGCAAAACGTTACTTTGTCAGCCTTTTCATTAAAAATTTTTATCTCCGAGAGTTTTCAACCAAATTTTTTCAAATTTACGTGAGTTATACTCCATACTGAGGGGTATTAGTGGGTGGTTTGAAAAAATTTTTTTGATGATTTTTTCTAGCCAAAAATCGCATTTTAAAACTTGAAATCGAGTTTTCTACATGATGTTGCAGAGGTGCAAAAATGAAAAAAATATATCATGTGTTATCTAGTCCCTATCTACAACGTAATATTTTTTCAGAATTTTTGATGGGTGGAAGACCTTCAAAAACGCAAAAAACCGCATTTTTATCACGTTTTTTTCGCTCAAAAAATGGTCATTTTTGGTCGAAAAAATTTTTCGGGTAATAATATTCCAAAATACGTATTTTTACGCCACTTGCCCGATTTTCACTTCATTTCATTCTTTTTTGAATGATTTTTGCAATTTCAAGTAACCTAAAGCGCAAGACTTAAAATTATATATACCCATGTTACTTTCCTTATACATGTATAAAATTATCATACGGAAAACACTGAAAGAAAATTTGTGTTCAGGTAGCTCGAACTACCTTCGAAAATTCATTTTGCATGAGCAGAGCACTCATATTTCGAAAATTCACTTTGTAGTCAACAAATTTTTTCAACAATACTTACGTTGCTACCAATATCATTATATCAACAAGAGGTATGGTGTAATCTGCCCTTGAAACCAGTTTTGACCGCTCACTACCCCAAAAGGTCAACCATGATGAGAAAACATTTCAGAAAAAATTTCAGACCCCTAGCGCAAGTGTTTTCGGTGAAAGGGGCCAAAATGTGTTTTTTCAATGGATTTTCTCTCTTTTTTTGTGGTTTTTTGCTAAATGTAGATAAAAGTTTCGAGTTTTTTTAGATGAATTTCAGAGAGTTGGAGGAACCCTAAAAAAAATTTTTCAAAATTTTGGTTCATCGTTTTTGCCGAGTTATGGCATTTTAAAAGTTTTGATGGCCATTTTATCTTGAAAGGAAAAAGGTACAATAGAACTTTTTCCCCCAAAGGATGTGTCATTCATTTTTATAAATATACCACAAAAATTTCAAAAAAATCAAAGTGGTAGAGCATTGTACAAAAAAATAAAAACTAACCACTCCCATGTAGCGCGTACAGTAACGTTGTATGTATTTCCCACGGCACTTTCGTGGGAAGTACGATGTTCACGGGCTCATAACATGTCAATGAAGAAATTGAAAAATAGCCTAGTTATTTTTGGTCTGAACCTCGAGAACATTGAGTGAAATCTGAATTATTCTAAAAAATGACTATGCCCTTGGTGAAAAAACTCAAAAAACGAAGAAAGCAAAAAAATATGAAAAAAATCGAAATAATTTAACTTATTTCTAAAAACGAAAAAAATGACCAAGTAGGTAGTCAATAAAAATGTGAATAACTTCGAACAGTTTATTTTTAAAAATGAAAAAAAAAACGTGTCATCAGTAAAAAAAGAAATGAAGAAAATCGAAAGAAGTAAAAAAAAAATAATAAAAAAATTGGAACAACTGAAGCTTCCATTTAAAAAAATGACCTCAGACCATTTTGAAAGTTATGAATGGCACATCTTTTGGGGGAAAAGTTCTATTGTACCTTTGTCCTTTCAAGATAAAATGGCCGCTCAAAACTTTTAAAATGCCATAACTCGGCAAAAAAATGAACCAAAAATTTTGAAAAATTTTTTTAGGGTTCCTCCAACTCTCTAAAATTCATCTAAAAAAACTCGAAACTTTTATCTACATTTAGCAAAAAACCACAAAAAAAGAGAAAATCCATTGAAAAAACACATTTTGGCCCTTTCACCGAAAACACTTGCGCTAGGGTCTGAAATTTTTCTGAAATGTTTTTCTCATCAAGTGGTTGACCTTTTGGGGGTAGGAGCGGTCAAAACTGGTTTCAAGGGCAGATTCACCATACCTCTTGTTGATAATGATATTGGTAGCAACGTAAGTATTGTTGAAAAAAATTTGTTGACTACAAAGTGAATTTTCGAAATATGAGTGCTCTGCTCATGCAAATGAATTTTTCGAAGGTAGTTCGAGCTACTGAACACAAATTTTCTTTCAGTGTTTTCCGTATGATAATTTTATACAGGTATAAGGAAAGTAACATATATATAATTTTAAGTCTTGCGCTTTAGGTTACTTGAAATTGCAAAAATCATTCAAAAAAGAATGAAATGAAGCGTGAAAATCGGGCAAGTGGCGTAAAAAATACGTATTTTTGGAATATTATTACCCGAAAAATTTTTTCGACCAAAAATGACCATTTTTTGAGCGAAAAACGTGATAAAAATGCGGTTTTTGCGTTTTTGAGGAAGGTCTTCCACCCACCTAAAAAATTCTGAAAAAATATTACGTTGTAGATAGGGACTAGATACATGATATATATTTTTTTCATTTTTTGCACCTCTGCAACATCATGTAGTAGAAAACTCGATTTCAAGTTTTAAAATGCGATTTTTGGCTAGAAAAATCATCAAAAAAATTTTTTCAAACCACCCACTAATAATTCCCTCAGTATGGAGTATAACTCACGTAAAATTTGAAAAAATTTGGTTGAAAACTCTCGGAGGATAAAAATTTTTAATGAAAAGGCTGAAAAAAGTAACGTTTTGCCCCATAATCCTCAGGTTAGGGGGAGGGGTAGGGGCCAAAATTTTTACCAGGTGGTTTTCAGACCCTAAGGACCAAAATTCCGTCGGTTAGTTTCAAATTTCAGCTCGGGGGCAGATTCAC
>JAZDXF010000080.1:0-48925 GCA_038380155.1 Pseudococcus jackbeardsleyi
AATTGACAAATATTGAAATATTAAATATTAAATATTAATTTACAAATATTGAAATATTAAATATTAAATATTAATTTACAAATATTGAAATATTAAATATTAAATATTAATTTACAAATATTGAAATATTAAATATTAAATATTAATTTACAAATATTGAAATATTAAATATTAAATATTAATTTACAAATATTGAAATATTAAATATTAAATATTAATTTACAAATATTGAAATATTAAATATTAAATATTAATTTACAAATATTGAAATATTAAATATTAAATATTAATTTACAAATATTGAAATATTAAATATTAAATATTAATTTACAAATATTGAAATATTAAATATTAAATATTAATTTAAAAATATTGAAATATTAAATATTAAATATTAATTTACAAATATTGAAATATTAAATATTAAATATTAATTTACAAATATTTAAATATTAAATATTAAATATTAATTTTCAAATATTGAAATATTAAATATTAATTTACAAATATTGAAATATTAAATATTAAATATTAATTTACAAATATTGAAATAATAAATATTAAATATTAATTTACAAATATTGAAATATTAAATATTAAATATTAATTTACAAATATTGAAATATTAAATATTAAATATTAATTTACAAATATTGAAATATTAAATATTAAATATTAATTTACAAATATTGAAATATTAAATATTAAATATTAATTTACAAATATTGAAATATTAAATATTAAATATTAATTTACAAATATTGAAATATTAAATATTAAATATTAATTTACAAATATTGAAATATTAAATATTAAATATTAATTTACAAATATTGAAATATTAAATATTAAATATTAATTTACAAATATTGAAATATTAAATATTAAATATTAATTTACAAATATTGAAATATTAAATATTAAATATTAATTTACAAATATTGAAATATTAAATATTAAATATTAATTTACAAATATTGAAATATTAAATATTAAATATGTATTTACAAATATTGACATATTAAATATTAAATATTAATTTACAAATATTGAAATATTAAATATTAAATATTAATTTACAAATATTGAAATATTAAATATTAAATATTAATTTACAAATAATGAAATATTAAATATTAATTTACAAATATTGAAATATTAAATATTAAATATTAATTTACAAATATTGAAATATTAAATATTAAATATTAATTTACAAATATTGAAATATTAAATATTAAATATTAATTTACAAATATTGAAATATTAAATATTAAATATTAATTTACAAATATTGAAATATTAAATATTAAATATTAATTTACAAATATTGAAATATTAAATATTAAATATTAATTTACAAATATTGAAATATTAAATATTAAATATTAATTTACAAATATTGAAATATTAAATATTAAATATTAATTTACAAATATTGAAATATTAAATATTAAATATTAATTTACAAATATTGAAATAGTAAATATTAAATATTAATTTACAAATAATGAAATATTAAATATTAAATATTAATTTACAAATATTGAAATATTAAATATTAAATATTAATTTACAAATATTGAAATATTAAATATTAAATATTAATTTACAAATATTGAAATATTAAATATTAAATATTAATTTACAAATATTGAAATATTAAATATTAAATATTAATACAAATATTGAAATATTAAATATTAAATATTAATTTACAAATATTGAAATATTAAATATTAAATATTAATTTACAAATATTGAAATATTAAATATTAAATATTAATTTACAAATAATGAAATATTAAATATTAAATATTAATTTTCAAATATTGAAATATTAAATATTAAATATTAATTTACAAATATTGAAATATTAAATATTCTATATTAATTTACATATATTGAAATATTAAATATTAAATATTAATTTACAAATATTAAATATTAATTTACAAATATTGAAATATTAAATATTAAATATTAATTTACAAATATTGAAATATTAAATATTAAATATTAATTTACAAATATTGAAATATTAAATATTAAATATTAATTTACAAATATTGAAATATTAAATATTAAATATTAATTTACAAATATTGAAATATTAAATATTAAATATTAATTTACAAATATTGAAATATTAAATATTAAATATTAATTTACAAATATTGAAATATTAAATATTAAATATTAATTTACAAATATTGAAATATTAAATATTAAATATTAATTTACAAATATTGAAATATTAAATATTAATTTACAAATATTGAAATATTAAATATTAAATATTAATTTACAAATATTGAAATATTAAATATTAAATATTAATTTACAAATATTGAAATATTAAATATTAAATATTAATTTACAAATATTGAAATATTAAATACTAAATATTAATTTACAAATATTGAAATATTAAATATTAAATATTTATTTACAAATATTGAAATATTAAATATTAAATATTAATTTACAAATATTGAAATATTAAATATTAAATATTAATTTACAAATATTGAAATATTAAATATTAAATATTAATTTACAAATATTGAAATATTAAATATTAAATATTAATTTACAAATATTGAAATATTAAATATTAAATATTAATTTACAAATATTGAAATATTAAATATTAAATATTAATTTACAAATATTGAAATATTAAATATTAAATATTAATTTACAAATATTGAAATATTAAATATTAAATATTAATTTACAAATATTGAAATATTAAATATTAAATATTAATTTACAAATATTGAAATATTAAATATTAAATATTAATTTACAAATATTGAAATATTAAATATTAAATATAAATTTACAAATATTTAAATATTAAATATTAATAATTGAATATTACTTTACAAAAATTGAAATATTAAATATTAAATATTAATTTACAAATATTGAAATATTAAATATTAAATATTAAGTTACAAATATTGAAATATTAAATATCAAATATTAATTTACAAATATTGAAATATTAAATATTAAATATTAATTTACAAATATTGAAATATTAAATATTAAATATTAATTTACAAATATTGAAATATTAAATATTAATTTACAAATATTGAAATATTAAATATTAAATATTAATTTACAAATATTGAAATATTAAATATTAAATATTAATTTACAAATATTGAAATATTAAATATTAATTTACAAATATTGAAATATTAAATATTAAATATTAATTTACAAATATTGAAATATTAAATATTAAATATTAATTTACAAATATTGAAATATTAAATATTAAATATTAATTTACAAATATTGAAATATTAAATATTAAATATTAATTTACAAATATTGAAATATTAAATATTAAATATTAATTTACAAATATTGAAATATTAAATATTAAATATTAATTTACAAATATTGAAATATTAAATATTAAATATTAATTTACAAATATTGAAATATTAAATATTAAATATTAATTTACAAATATTGAAATATTAAATATTAAATATTAATTTACAAATATTGAAATATTAAATATTAAATATTAATTTACAAATATTGAAATATTAAATATTAAATATTAATTTACAAATATTGAAATATTAAATATTAAATATTAATTTACAAATATTGAAATATTAAATATTAAATATTAATTTACAAATATTGAAATATTAAATATTAAATATTAATTTACAAATATTGAAATATTAAATATTAAATATTAATTTACAAATATTGAAATATTAAATACTAAATATTAATTTACAAATATTGAAATATTAAATATTAAATATTAATTTACAAATATTGAAATATTAAATATTAAATATTAATTTACAAATATTGAAATATTAAATATTAAATATTAATTTACAAATATTGAAATATTAAATATTAAATATTAATTTACAAATATTGAAATATTAAATATTAAATATTAATTTACAAATATTGAAATATTAAATATTAAATATTAATTTACAAATATTGAAATATTAAATATTAAATATTAATTTACAAATATTGAAATATTAAATATTAAATATTAATTTACAAATATTGAAATTTTAAATATTAAATATTAATTTACAAATATTGAAATATTAGATATTAAATATTAATTTACAAATATTGAAATATTAAATATTAAATATTAATTTACAAAGATTGAAATATTAAATAATAAATATTAATTTACAAATATTGAAATATTAAATATTAAATATTAATTTACAAATATTGAAATATTAAATATTAAATATTAATTTACAAATATTGAAATATTAAATATTAAATATTCATTTACAAATATTGAACTATGAAATATTAAATATTAATTTACCAATATTGAAATATTAAATATTAAATATTAATTTACAAATATTGAAATATTAAATATTAAATATTAATTTACAAATATTGAAATATTAAATATTAAATATTAATTTACAAATATTGAAATATTAAATATTAAATATTAATTTACAAATATTGAAATATTAAATATTAAATATTAATTTACAAATATTGAAATATTAAATATTAAATATTAATTTACAAATATTGAAATATTAAATATTAAATATTAATTTACAAATATTGAAATATTAAATATTAAATATTAATTTACAAATATTGAAATATTAAATATTAAATATTAATTTACAAATATTGAAATATTAAATATTAAATATTAATTTACAAATATTGAAATATTAAATATTAAATATTAATTTACAAATATTGAAATATTAAATATTAAATATTAATTTACAAATATTGAAATATTAAATATTAAATATTAATTTACAAATATTGAAATATTAAATATTAAATATTAAATATTAATTTACACATAATGAAATAATAAATATTAAATATTCAATATTAATGTACAAATATTGAAATATTAAATATTAAATATTAATTTACAAATATTGAAATATGAAATATTAAATATTAATTTACAAATATTGAAATATTAAATATTAAATATTAATTTACAAATATTGAAATATTAAATATTAAATATTAATTTACAAATATTGAAATATTAAATATTAAATATTAATTTACAAATATTGAAATATTAAATATTAAATATTAATTTACAAATATTGAAATATTAAATATTAAATATTAATTTACAAATATTGAAATATTAAATATTAAATATTAATTTACAAATATTGAAATATTAAATATTAAATATTAATTTACAAATATTGAAATATTAAATATTAAATATTAATTTACAAATATTGAAATATTAAATATTAAATATTAATTTACAAATATTGAAATATTAAATATTAAATATTAATTTACAAATATTGAAATATTAAATATTAAATATTAATTTACAAATATTGAAATATTAAATATTAAATATTAATTTACAAATATTGAAATATTAAATATTAAATATTAATTTACAAATATTGAAATATTAAATATTAAATATTAATTTACAAATATTGAAATATTAAATATTAAATATTAATTTACAAATATTGAAATATTAAATATTAATTTACAAATATTGAAATATTAAATATTAAATATTAATTTACAAATATTGAAATATTAAATATTAAATATTAATTTACAAATATTGAAATATTAAATATTAAATATTAATTTACAAATATTGAAATATTAAATATTAAATATTAATTTACAAATATTGAAATATTAAATATTAAATATTAATTTACAAATATTGAAATATTAAATATTAAATATTAATTTACAAATATTGAAATATTAAATATTAAATATTAAATATTAATTTACAAATATTGAAATATTAAATATTAATTTACAAATATTGAAATATTAAATATTAATTTACAAATATTGAAATATTAAATATTAAATATTAATTTACAAATATTGAAATATTAAATATTAGATATTAATTTACAAATATTGAAATATTAAATATTAAATATTAATTTACAAATATTGAAATATTAAATACTAAATATTAATTTACAAATATTGAAATATTAAATATTAAATATTAATTTACAAATATTGAAATATTTAAATATTAAATATTAAATATTAATTTACCAATATTGAAATATTAAATATTAAATATGAATTTACAAATATTGAAATATTAAATATTAAATATTAATTTAGAAATATTCAATTATTAAATATTAAATATTAATTTACAAATATTGAAATATTAAATATTAAATATTAATTTACAAATATTGAAAAATTAAATATTAAATATTAATTTACAAATATTGAAATATTAAATATTAAATATTAATTTACAAATATTGAAATATTAAATATTAAATAGTAAGTTACAAATATTGAAATATTAAATATTAAATATTAATTTACAAATATTGAAATATTAAATATTAAATATTAATTTACAAATATTGAAATATTAAATATTAAATATTAATTTACAAATATTGAAATATTAAATATTAAATATTAATTTACAAATATGTAAATATTAAATATTAAATATTAATTTACAAAGATTGAAATATTAAATATTAAATATTAATTTACAAATATTGAAATATTAAATATTAAATATTAACTATTAATTTACAAATATTGAAATATTAAATATTAAATATTAATTTACAAATATTGAAATATTAAATATTAAATATTAATTTACAAATATTGAAATATTAAATATTAAATATTAATTTACAAATATTGAAATATTAAATATTAAATATTAATTTACAAATATTGAAATATTAAATATTAAATATTAATTTACAAATATTGAAATATTAAATATTAAATATTAATTTACAAATATTGAAATATTAAATATTAAATATTAATTTACAAATATTGAAATATTAAATATTAAATATTAATTTACAAATATTGAAATATTAAATATTAAATATTAATTTACAAATATTGAAATATTAAATATTAAATATTAATTTACAAATATTGAAATATTAAATATTAAATATTAATTTACAAATATTGAAATATTAAATATTAAATATTAATTTACAAATATTGAAATATTAAATATTAAATATTAATTTACAAATATTGAAATATTAAATATTAAATATTAATTTACAAATATTGAAATATTAAATATTAAATATTAATTTACAAATATTGAAATATTAAATATTAAATATTAATTTACAAATATTGAAATATTAAATATTAAATATTAATTTACAAATATTGAAATATTAAATATTAAATATTAATTTACAAATATTGAAATATTAAATATTAAATATTAATTTTCAAATATTGAAATATTAAATATTAAATATTAATTTACACATATTGAAATATTAAATATTAAATATTAATTTACAAATATTGAAATATTAAATATTAAATATTAATTTACAAATATTGAAATATTAAATATTAAATATTAATTTACAAATATTGAAATATTAAATATTAAATATTAATTTACAAATATTGAAATATTAAATATTAAATATTAATTTACAAATATTGAAATATTAAATATTAAATATTAATTTACAAATATTGAAATATTAAATATTAAATATTAAATATTAATTTACAAATATTGAAATATTAAATATTAAATATTAATTTACAAATATTGAAGTATTAAATATTAAATATTAATTTACAAATATTGAAATATTAAATATTAAATATTAATTTACAAATATTGAAATATTAAATATTAAATATTAATTTTCAAATATTGAACTATTAAATATTAAATATTAATTTACAAATATTGAAATATTAAATATTAAATATTAATTTACAAATATTGAAATATTAAATATTAAATATTAATTTACAAATATTGAAATATTAAATATTAAATATTAATTTACAAATATTGAAATATTAAATATTAATTTACAAATATTGAAATATTAAATATTAAATATTAATTTACAAATATTGAAATATTAAATATTAAATATTAATTTACAAATATTGAAATATTAAATATTAAATATTAATTTTCAAATATTGAAATATTAAATATTAAATATTAATTTACAAATATTGAAATATTAAATATTAAATATTAATTTACAAATATTGAAATATTAAATATTAAATATTAATTTACAAATATTGAAATATTAAATATTAAATATAAATTTACAAATATTGAAATATTAAATAAAAAATATTAAATTAAAAATAATTAAATATTAATTTTGAAATATTAATATAGTAATTATTAAATATTAATTTACAAATATCGAAATATTAAATATTAAATATTAATTTACAAATATTGAAATATGAAATATTAAATATTAAATATTATTTTCAAATATTGAAATATTAAATATTAAATATTAATTTACAAATATTGAAAAATTAAATATTAAATATTAATTTACAAATATTGAAATATTAAATATTAAATATTAATTTACAAATATTGAAATATTAAATATTAAATATTAATTTACAAATATTGAAATATTAAATATTAAATATTAATTTACAAATATTGAAATATTAAATATTAAATATTAATTTACAAATATTGAAATATTAAATCTTAAAGATTAATGTACAAATATTGAAATATGAAATATTAAATATTAATTTACCAATATTGAAATATTAAATATTAAATATTAATTTACAAATAGTGAAATATTAAATATTAAATATTAATTTACAAATATTGAAATATTAAATATTAAATATTAATTTACAAATATTGAAATATTAAATATTAAATATTAATTTACAAATATTGAAATATTAAATATTAAATATTAATTTACAAATATTGAAATATTAAATATTAAATATTAATTTACAAATATTGAAATATTAAATATTAAATATTAAATATTAATTTACAAATATTGAAATATTAAATATTAAATATGAATTTACAAATATTGAAATATTAAATATTAAATATTAATTTACAAATATTGAAATATTAAATATTAAATATTAATTTACAAATATTGAAATATTAAATATTAAATATTAATTTACAAATATTGAAATATTAAATATTAAATATTAATTTACAAATATTGAAATATTAAATATTAAATATTAATTTACAAATATTGAAATATTAAATATTAAATATTAATTTACAAATATTGAAATATTAAATATTAAATATTAATTTACAAATATTGAAATATTAAATATTAAATATTAATTTACAAATATTGAAATATTAAATATTAAATATTAATTTACAAATATTGAAATATTAAATATAAAATATTAATTTACAAATATTGAAATATTAAATATTAAATATTAATTTACAAATATTGAAATATTAAATATTAAATATTAATTTACAAATATTGAAATATTAAATATTAAATATTAATTTACAAATATTGAAATATTAAATATTAAATATTAATTTACAAATATTGAAATATTAAATATTAAATATTAATTTACAAATATTGAAATATTAAATATTAAATATTAATTTACAAATATTGAAATATTAAATATTAAATATTAATTTACAAATATTGAAATATTAAATATTAAATATTAATTTACAAATCTTGAAATCTTAAATATTAAATATTAATTTACAAATATTGAAATATTAAATATTAATTTACAAATATTGAAATATTAAATATTAAATATTAATTTACAAATATTGAAATATTAAATATTAAATATTAATTTACAAATATTGAAATATTAAATATTAAATATTAATTTACAAATATTGAAATATTAAATATTAAATATTAATTTACAAATATTGAAATATTAAATATTAAATATTAATTTACAAATATTGAAATATTAAATATTAAATATTAATTTACAAATATTGAAATATTAAATATTAAATATTAATTTACAAATATTGAAATATTAAATATTAAATATTAATTTACAAATATTGAAATATTAAATATTAAATATTAATTTACAAATATTGAAATATTAAATATTAAATATTAATTTACAAATATTGAAATATTAAATATTAAATATTCATTTAAAAATATTGAAATATTAAATATTAAATATTAATTTACAAATATTGAAATATTAAATATTAAATATTAATTTACAAATATTGAAATATTAAATATTAAATATTAAATATTAATTTACAAATATTGAAATATTAAATATTAAATATTAATTTACAAATATTGAAATATTAAATATTAAATATTAATTTACAAATATTGAAATATTAAATATTAAATATTAATTTACAAATATTGAAATATTAAATATTAAATATTAATTTACAAATATTGAAATATTAAATATTAAATATTAATTTACAAATATTGAAATATTAAATATTAAATATTAATTTACAAATATTGAAATATTAAATATTAAATATTAATTTACAAATATTGAAATATTAAATATTAAATATTAATTTACAAATATTGAAATATTAAATATTAAATATTAATTTACAAATATTGAAATATTAAATATTAAATATTAATTTACAAATATTGAAATATTAAATATTAAATATTAATTACAAATATTAAATATTAAATATTAATTTACAAATATTGAAATATTAAATATTAAATATTAATTTACAAATATTGAAATATTAAATATTAAATATTAATTTACAAATATTGAAATATTAAATATTAAATATTAATTTACAAATATTGAAATATTAAATATTAAATATTAATTTACAAATATTGAAATATTAAATATTAAATATTAATTTACAAATATTGAAATATTAAATATTAAATATTAATTTACAAATATTGAAATATTAAATATTAAATATTAATTTACAAATATTGAAATATTAAATATTAAATATTAATTTACAAATATTGAAATATTAAATATTAAATATTAATTTACAAATATTGAAATATTAAATATTAAATATTAATTTACAAATATTGAAATATTAAATATTAAATATTAATTTACAAATATTGAAATATTAAATATTAAATATTAATTTACAAATATTGAAATATTAAATATTAAATATTAATTTACAAATATTGAAATATTAAATATTAAATATTAATTTACAAATATTGAAATATTAAATATTAAATATTAATTTACAAATATTGAAATATTAAATATTAAATATTAATTTACAAATATTGAAATATTAAATATTAAATATTAATTTACAAATATTGAAATATTAAATATTAAATATTAATTTACAAATATTGAAATATTAAATATTAAATATTTATTTACAAATATTGAAATATTAAATATTAAATATTAATTTACAAATATTGAAATATTAAATATTAAATATTAATTTACAAATATTGAAATATTAAATATTAAATATTAATTTACAAATATTGAAATATTAAATATTAAATATTAATTTACAAATATTGAAATATTAAATATTAAATATTAATTTACAAATATTGAAATATTAAATATTAAATATTAATTTACAAATATTGAAATATTAAATATTAAATATTAATTTACAAATATTGAAATATTAAATATTAAATATTAATTTACAAATATTGAAATATTAAATATTAAATATTAATTTACAAATATTGAAATATTAAATATTAAATATTAATTTACAAATATTGAAATATTAAATATTAAATATTAATTTACAAATATTGAAATATTAAATATTAAATATTAATTTACAAATATTGAAATATTAAATATTAAATATTAATTTACAAATATTGAAATATTAAATATTAAATATTAATTTACAAATATTGAAATATTAAATATTAAATATTAATTTACAAATATTGAAATATTAAATATTAAATATTAATTTACAAATATTGAAATATTAAATATTAAATATTAATTTACAAATATTGAAATATTAAATATTAAATATTAATTTACAAATATTGAAATATTAAATATTAAATATTAATTTACAAATATTGAAATATTAAATATTAAATATTAATTTACAAATATTGAAATATTAAATATTAAATATTAATTTACAAATATTGAAATATTAAATATTAAATATTAATTTACAAATATTGAAATATTAAATATTAAATATTAATTTACAAATATTGAAATATTAAATATTAAATATTAATTTACAAATATTGAAATATTAAATATTAAATATTAATTTACAAATATTGAAATATTAAATATTAAATATTAATTTACAAATATTGAAATATTAAATATTAAATATTAATTTACAAATATTGAAATATTAAATATTAAATATTAATTTACAAATATTGAAATATTAAATATTAAATATTAATTTACAAATATTGAAATATTAAATATTAAATATTAATTTACAAATATTGAAATATTAAATATTAAATATTAATTTACAAATAGTGAAATATTAAATATTAAATATTCATTTACAAATATTGAAATATTAAATAGTAAATATTATTTTACAAATATTGAAATATTAGTTATTAAATATTAATTTACAAATATTGAAATATTAAATATTAAATATTAATTTACAAATATTGAAATATTAAATATTAAATATTAATTTACAAATATTGAAATATTAAATATTAAATATTAATTTACAAATATTGAAATATTAAATATTAAATATTAATTTACAAATATTGAAATATTAAATATTAAATATTAATTTACAAATATTGAAATATTAAATATTAAATATTAATTTACAAATATTGAAATATTAAATATTAAATATTAATTTACAAATATTGAAATATTAAATATTAAATATTAATTTACAAATATTGAAATATTAAATATTAAATATTAATTTACAAATATTGAAATATTAAATATTAAATATTAATTTACAAATATTGAAATATTAAATATTAAATATTAATTTACAAATATTGAAATATTAAATATTAAATATTAATTTACAAATATTGAAATATTAAATATTAAATATTAATTTACAAATATTGAAATATTAAATATTAAATATTAATTTACAAATATTGAAATATTAAATATTAAATATTAATTTACAAATATTGAAATATTAAATATTAAATATTAATTTACAAATATTGAAATATTAAATATTAAATATTAATTTACAAATATTGAAATATTAAATATTAAATATTAATTTACAAATATTGAAATATTAAATATTAAATATTAATTTACAAATATTGAAATATTAAATATTAAATATTAATTTACAAATATTGAAATATTAAATATTAAATATTAATTTACAAATATTGAAATATTAAATATTAAATATTAATTTACAAATATTGAAATATTAAATATTAAATATTAATTTACAAATATTGAAATATTAAATATTAAATATTAATTTACAAATATTGAAATATTAAATATTAAATATTAATTTACAAATATTGAAATATTAAATATTAAATATTAATTTACAAATATTGAAATATTAAATATTAAATATTAATTTACAAATATTGAAATATTAAATATTAAATATTAATTTACAAATATTGAAATATTAAAGATTAAATATTAAATATTAAATTAGAAATAATGAAAAATTAAATATTAAATATTAAATATTAATTTACAAATATTGAAATATTAAATATTAAATATTAATTTACAAATATTGAAATATTAAATATTAAATATTAATTTACAAATATTGAAATATTAAATATTAAATATTAATTTACAAATATTGAAATATTAAATATTAAATATTAATTTACAAATATTGAAATCTTAAATATTAAATATTAATTTACAAATATTGAAATATTAAATATTAAATATTAATTTACAAATATTGAAATATTACATATTAAATATTAATTTACAAATATTGAAATATTAAATATTAAATATTAATTTACAAATATTGAAATATTAAATATTAAATATTAATTTACAAATATTGAAATATTAAATATTAAATATTAAATTTCAAATATTGAATTATTAAATATTAAATATTAATTTACAAATATTGAAATATTAAATATTAAATATTAATTTACAAATATTGACATATTAAATATTAAATATTAATTTACAAATATTGAAATATTAAATATTAAATATTAATTTACAAATATTGAAATATTAAATATTAAATATTAATTTACAAATATTGAAATATTAAATATTAAATATTAATTTACAAATATTGAAATATTAAATATTAAATATTAATTTACAAATATTGAAATGGTTAAATATTAAATATTAATTTACAAATATTGAAATATTAAATATTAAATATTAATTTACAAATATTGAAATATTAAATATTAAATATTAATTTACAAATATTGAAATATTAAATATTAAATATTAATTTACAAATATTGAAATATTAAATATTAAATATTAATTTACAAATACAAATATAAATATTAAATATTAAATATTAATTTACAAATATTGAAATATTAAATATTAAATATTAATTTACAAATATTGAAATATTAAATATTAAACATTAATTTACAAATATTGAAATATTAAATATTAAATATTAATTTACAAATATTGAAATATTAAATATTAAATATTAATTTACAAATATTGAAATATTAAATATTAAATATTAAAATATTAATTTATAAATATTGAAATATTAAATATTAAATATTAATTTACAAATATTGAAATATTAAATATTAAATATTAATTTACAAATATTGGAAATATTAAATATTAAATATTATTCTTACAAATATTGAAATATTAAATATTAAATATTAAATATTAATTTACAAATATTGAAATATTAAATATTAAATATTAATTTATAAATATTGAAATATTAAATATTAAATATTAATTTATTAAATATTGGAATATTAAATATTAAATATTAATTTACAAATATTGAAATATTAAATATTAGATATTAATTGATAAATATTGAAATATTAAATATTAAATATTAATTTACAAATATTGAAAATATTAAATACTAAATATTAATTTACAAATATTGAAATATTAAATATTAAATTATTAATTTACAAATATTGAAATGTTAAATATTAAATATTAATTTACAAATATTGAAATATTAAATATTAAATATTAATTTACAAATATTGAAATATTAAATATTAAATATTAATTTACGAATGTTGAAATATTAAATATTAAATATTAATTTACAAATATTGAAATATTAAATATTAAATATTAATTTACGAATATTGAAATATTAAATACTAAATATTAATTTACGAATATTGAAATATTAAATATTAAATTATTTATTTACAAATATTGAAACATTAAATATTAAATATTAATTTACAAATATTGAAATATTAAATATTAAATATTAATTTACAAATATTGAAATATTAAATATTAAAATATTAATTTACAAATATTGAAATATTAAATACAAATATTAATTTACAAATATTGAAATATTAAATATTAAATATTAATTTACAAATATTGAAATATTAAATATTAAATATTAATTTACAAATGTTGAAATAATAAATAATAAATATTAATTTACAAATATTGAAATATTAAATATTAAATATTAATTTACAAATATTGAAATATTAAATATTAAATATTAATTTACAAACATTAAAATATTAAAATATTAAATATTAAATATTAATTTACAACACAAAATATTAAAATATTAAATATTAATTTTACAAATATTGAAATATTAAATATTAAATACACTCCATAAATATTGAAATATTAAATATTAAATATTAAATATTAATTTACAAATATTGAAATATTAAATATTAAATATTAATTTACAAATATTGAAATATTAAATATTAAGTATTAATTTACAAATATTGAAATATTAAATATTAAATATTAATTTACAAATATTGAAATATTAAATATTAAATATTAATTTATGCCAAATATTGAAAGATTAAATATTAAATATTAATTTACAAATATTGAAATATTAAATATTAAATATTAATTTACAAATATTGAAATATTAAATATTAAATATTAATTCTACAAATATTGAAATATTAAATATTAAATATTAATTTACAAACATTGAAATATTAAATATTAAATATTAATTTACAAATATTGAAATATTAAATATTAAATATTAATTTACAAATATTGAAATATTAAATATTAAATATTAATTTACAAATATTGAAATATTAAATATTTAAATATTAATTTACAAATATTGAAATATTAAATATTAAATATTAATTTACAAATATTGAAATATTAAATATTAAATATTAATTTACAAATATTGAAATATTAAATATTGAATATTAATTTACAAATATTGAAATATTAAATATTAAATATTAATTTGGCAAGATTGAAATATTAAATATTAAATATTAATTTACAAATATTGAAATATTAAATATTAAATATTAATTTACAAATATTGAAATATTAAATATTAAATATTAATTTATAAATATTGAAATATTAAATATTAAATATTAATTTACAAATATTGAAATATTAAATATTAAATATTAATTTACAAACATTGAAATATTAAATATTAAATATTAAATATTAATTTTACAAACATTGAAATATTAAATATTAAATATTAAATATTAATTTACAAATATTGAAATATTAAATATTAAATATTAAATATTAATTTACAAATATTGAAATATTAAATATTAAATATTAATTTACAAATATTGAAATATTAAATATTAAATATTAATTTACAAATATTGAAATATTAAATATTAAATATTAATTTTACAAATATTGAAATATTAAATATTAAATATTAAATATTAATTTACAAATATTGAAATATTAAATATTAAATATTAATTTACAACTATAGAAATATTAAATATTAAATATTAATTTAACAATATTGAAATATTAAATATTAAATATTAATTTACAAATATTGAAATATTAAATATTAAATATTAATTTACAAATATTGAAATATTAAATATTAAATATTAATTTACAAACATTGAAATATTAAATATTAAATATTAATTTGGCTGTATTGAAATATTAAATATTAAATATTAATTTACAAATACAAAAAAATTAAATATTAAATATTAATTTACAAATATTTTCGAAATACAAATATTAAATATTAACTTACAAATATTGAAATATTAAATATTAAATATTAATTTACAAATATTGAAATATTAAATATTAAATATTAATTTACAAATATTGAAATATTAAATATTAAATATTAATTTACAAATATTGAAATATTAAATATTAAATATTAATTTACAAATATTGAAATATTAATTTATTAAATATTGAAATATTAAATATTAAATATTAATTTACAAATATTGAAATATTAAATAATAAATATTAATTTACAAATATTGAAATATTAAATACTAAATATTAATTTACGAATATTGAAATATTAAATATTAAATATTAATTTACAAATATTGAAATATTAAATATTAAATATTAATTTACTAATATTGAAATATTAAATATTAAATATTAATTTACTAATATTGAAATATTAAATATTAAATATTAATTTACAAATATTGAAATATTAAATATGAAATAGTAATTTACAAATATTGAAATATTAAATATTATATATTAATTTACAAATATTGAAATATTAAATATTAAATATTAATTTACAAATATTGAAATATTAAATATTAAATATTAATTTACAAATATTGAAATATTAAATATTAAATATTAATTTACAAATATTGAAATATTAAATATTAATTTACAAATATTGAAATATTAAATATTAAATATTAATTTACAAATATTGAAATATTAAATATTAAATATTAATTTACAAATATTGAAATATTAAATATTAAATATTAATTTACAAATATTGAAATATTAAATATTAAATATTAATTTACAAATATTGAAATATTAAATATTAAATATTAATTTACAAATATTGAAATATTAAATATTAAATATTAATTTACAAATATTGAAATATTAAATATTAAATATTAATTTACAAATATTGAAATATTAAATATTAAATATTAATGTACAAATATTGAAATATTAAATATTAATTTAAAAATATTGAAATATTAAATATTAAATATTAATTTACAAATATTGAAATATTAAATATTAAATATTAATTTACAAATATTGAAATATTAAATATTAAATATTAATTTACAAATATTGAAATATTAAATATTAAACATTAATTTACAAATATTGAAATATTAAATATTAAATATTAATTTACAAATATTGAAATATTAAATATTAAATATTAATTTACAAATATTGAAATATTAAATATTAAATATTAATTTACAAATATTGAAATATTAAATATTAAATATTAATTTACAAATATTGAAATATTAAATATTAAACATTAATTTACAAATATTGAAATATTAAATATTAAATATTAATTTACAAATATTGAAATATTAAATATTAAATATTAATTTACAAATATTGAAATATTAAATATTAAATATTAATTTACAAATATTGAAATATTAAATATTAAATATTAATTTACAAATATTGAAATATTAAATATTAAATATTAATTTACAAATATTGAAATATTAAATATTAAATATTAATTTACAAATATTGAAATATTAAATATTAAATATTAATTTACAAATATTGAAATATTAAATATTAAATATTAATTTACAAATATTGAAATATTAAATATTAAATATTAATTTACAAATATTGAAATATTAAATATTAAATATTAATTTACAAATATTGAACTATTAAATATTAAATATTAATTTACAAATATTGAACTATTACATATTAAATCTTAATTTACACATCTTGAACTCTGAAATATTAATTACAAATATTGAAATATTAAATATTAAATATTAATTTACAAATATTGAAATATTAAATATTAAATATTAATTTACAAATATTGAAATATTAAATATTAAATATTAATTTACAAATATTGAAATATTAAATATTAAATATTAATTTACAAATATTGAAATATTAAATATTAATTTTCAAATATTGAAATATTAAATATTAAATATTAATTTACAAATATTGAAATATTATATATTAAATATTAATTTACAAATATTGAAATATTAAATTATTAAATATTAAATATTAATTTACAAATATTGAAATATTAAATATTAAATATTAATTTACAAATATTGAAATATTAAATATTAAATATTAATTTACAAATATTGAAATATTAAATATTAAATATTAATTTACAAATATTGAAATATTAAATATTAAATATTAATTTACAAATATTGAAATATTAAATATTAAATATTAATTTACAAATATTGAAATATTAAATATTAAATATTAATTTACAAATATTGAAATATTAAATATTAAATATTAATTTACAAATATTGAAATATTAAATATTAAATATTAATTTACAAATATTGAAATATTAAATATTAAATATTAATTTACAAATATTGAAATATTAAATATTAAATATTAATTTACAAATATTGAAATATTAAATATTAAATATTTAATTTACAAATATTGAAATATTAAATATTAAATATTAATTTACAAATATTGAAATATTAAATATTAAATATTAATTTACAAATATTGAAATATTAAATATTAAATATTAATTTACAAATATTGAAATATTAAATATTAAATATTAATTTACAAATATTGAAATATTAAATATTAAATATTAATTTACAAATATTGAAATATTAAATATTAAATATTAATTTACAAATATTGAAATATTAAATATTAAATATTAATTTACAAATATTGAAATATTAAATATTAAATATTAATTTACAAATATTGAAATATTAAATATTAAATATTAATTTACAAATATTGAAATATTAAATATTAAATATTAATTTACAAATATTGAAATATTAAATATTAAATATTAATTTACAAATATTGAAATATTAAATATTAATTTACAAATATTGAAATATTAAATATTAAATATTAATTTACAAATATTGAAATATTAAATATTAAATATTAATTTACAAATATTGAAATATTAAATATTAAATATTAATTTACAAATATTGAAATATTAAATATTAAATATTAATTTACAAATATTGAAATATTAAATATTAAATATTAATTTACAAATATTGAAATATTAAATATTAAATATTAATTTACAAATATTGAAATATTAAATATTAAATATTAATTTACAAATATTGAAATATTAAATATTAAATATTAATTTACAAATATTGAAATATTAAATATTAAATATTAATTTACAAATATTGAAATATTAAATATTAAATATAAATTAAATATTAAATATTAATTTTATTTACTGAAATATTAAATATTAAATATTAATTTACAAATATTGAAATATTAAATATTAAATATTAATTTACAAATATTGAAATATTAAATATTAAATATTAATTTACAAAGATTGAAATATTAAATATTAAATATTAATTTACAAATATTGAAATATTAAATATTAAATATTAATTTACAAATATTGAAATATTAAATATTAAATATTAATTTACAAATATTGAAATATTAAATATTAAATATTAATTTACAAATATTGAAATATTAAATATTAAATATTAATTTACAAATATTGAAATATTAAATATTAAATATTAATTTACAAATATTGAAATATTAAATATTAAATATTAATTTACAAATATTGAAATATTAAATATTAAATATTAATTTACAAATATTGAAATATTAAATATTAAATATTAATTTACAAATATTGAAATATTAAATATTAAATATTAATTTACAAATATTGAAACATTAAATATTAAATATTAATTTACAAATATTGAAATATTAAATATTAAATATTAATTTACAAATATTTAAATATTAAATATTAAATATTAATTTACAAATATTGAAATATTAAATATTAAATATTAATTTACAAATATTGAAATATTAAATATTAATTTACAAATATTGTAATATTAAATATTAATTTACAAATATTGAAATATTAAATATTAAATATTAATTTACAAATATTGAAATATTAAATATTAAATATTAATTTACAAATATTGAAATATTAAATATTAAATATTAAATATTAATTTACAAATATTGAAATATTAAATATTAATTATTAATTTACAAATATTGAAATATTAAATATTAAATATTAATTTACAAATATTGAAATATTAAATATTAATTATTAATTTACAAATATTGAAATATTAAATATTAAATATTAATTTACAAATATTGAAATATTAAATATTAAATATTAATTTACAAATATTGAAATATTAAATATTAAATATTTATTTACAAATATTGAAATATTAAATATTAAATATTAATTTACAAATATTGAAATATTAAATATTAAATATTAATTTACAAATATTGAAATATTAAATATTAAATATTAATTTACAAATATTGAAATATTAAATATTAAATATTAATTTACAAATATTGAAATATTAAATACTAAATATTAATTTACAAATATTGAAATATTAAATATTAAATATTAATTTACAAATATTGAAATATTAAATATTAAATATTAATTTACAAATATTGAAATATTAAATATTAAATATTAATTTACAAATATTGAAATATTAAATATTAAATATTAATTTACAAATATTGAAATATTAAATATTAAATATTAATTTACAAATATTGAAATATTAAATATTAAATATTAATTTACAAATATTGAAATATTAAATATTAAATATTAATTTACAAATATTGAAATATTAAATATTAAATATTAATTTACAAATATTGAAATATTAAATATTAAATATTAATTTACAAATATTGAAATATTAAATATTAAATATTAATTTACAAATATTGAAATATTAAATATTAAATATTAATTTACAAATATTGAAATATTAAATATTAAATATTAATTTACAAATATTGAAATATTAAATATTAAATATTAATTTACAAATATTGAAATATTAAATATTAAATATTAATTTACAAATATTGAAATATTAAATATTAAATATTAATTTACAAATATTGAAATATTAAATATTAAATATTAATTTACAAATATTGAAATATTAAATATTAAATATTAATTTACAAATATTGAAATATTAAATATTAAATATTAATTTACAAATATTGAAATATTAAATATTAAATATTAATTTACAAATATTGAAATATTAAATATTAAATATTAATTTACAAATATTGAAATATTAAATATTAAATATTAATTTACAAATATTGAAATATTAAATATTAAATATTAATTTACAAATATTGAAATATTAAATATTAAATATTAATTTACAAATATTGAAATATTAAATATTAAATATTAATTTACAAATATTGAAATATTAAATATTAAATATTAATTTACAAATATTGAAATATTAAATATTAAATATTAATTTACAAATATTGAAATATTAAATATTAAATATTAATTTACAAATATTGAAATATTCAATATTAAATATTAATTTACAAATATTGAAATATTAAATATTAAATATTAATTTACAAATATTGAAATCTTAAATATTAAGTATTAATTTACAAAGATTGAAATATTAAATATTAAATATTAATTTACAAATATTGAAATATTAAATATTAAATATTAATTTACAACTATTGAAATATTAAATATTAAATATTAATTTACAAATATTGAAATATTAAATATTAAATATTAATTTACAAATATTGAAATATTAAATATTAAATATTAATTTGCAAATATTGAAATATTAAATATTAAATATTAATTTACAAATATTGAAATATTAAATATTAAATATTAATTTACAAATATTGAAATATTAAATATTAAATATAAATTTACAAATATTGAAATATGAAATATTAAATATTAATTTACAAATATTGAAATATTAAATATTAAATATTAATTTACAAATATTGAAATATTAAATATTAAATATTAATTTACAAATATTGAAATATTAAATATTAAATATTAATTTACAAATATTGAAATATTAAATATTAAATATTAATTTACAAATATTGAAATATTAAATATTAAATATTAATTTACAAATATTGAAATATTAAATATTAAATATTAATTTACAAATATTGTAATATTAAAGATTATATATTAATTTACAAATATTGAAATATTAAATATTAAATATTAATTTACAAATATTGAAATATTAAATATTAAATATTAATTTACAAATATTGAAATATTAAATATTAAATATTAATTTACAAATATTGAAATATTAAATATTAAATATTAATTTACAAATATTGAAATATTAAATATTAAATATTAATTTACAAATATTGAAATATTAAACATTAAATATTAATTTACAAATATTGAAATATTAAATATTAAATATTAATTTACAAATATTGAAATATTAAATATTAAATATTAATTTACAAATATTGAAATATTAAATATTAAATATTAATTTACAAATATTGAAATATTAAATATTAAATATTAATTTACAAATATTGAAATATTAAATATTAAATATTAATTTACAAATATTGAAATATTAAATATTAAATATTAATTTACAAATATTGAAATATTAAATATTAAATATTAATTTACAAATATTGAAATATTAAATATTAAATATTAATTTACAAATATTGAAATATTAAATATTAAATATTAATTTACAAATATTGAAATATTAAATATTAAATATTAATTTACAAATATTGAAATATTAAATATTAAATATTAATTTACAAATATTGAAATATTAAATATTAAATATTAATTTACAAATATTGAAATATTAAATATTAAATATTAATTTACAAATATTGAAATATTAAATATTAAATATTAATTTACAAATATTGAAATATTAAATATTAAATATTAATTTACAAATATTGAAATATTAAATATTAAATATTAATTTACAAATATTGAAATATTAAATATTAAATATTAATTTACAAATATTGAAATATTAAATATTAAATATTAATTTACAAATATTGAAATATTAAATATTAAATATTAATTCACAAATATTGAAATATTAAATATTAAATATTAAATATTAATTTACAAATATTGAAATATTAAATATTAAATATTAATTTACAAATATTGAAATATTAAATATTAAATATTAATTTACAAATATTGAAATATTAAATATTAAATATTAATTTACAAATATTGAAATATTAAATATTAAATATTAATTTACAAATATTGAAATATTAAATATTAAATATTAAGTTACAAATATTGAAATATTAAATATTAAATATTAAATATTAATTTACAAATATTGAAATATTAAATATTAAATATTAATTTACAAATATTGAAATATTAAATATTAAATATTAATTTACAAATATTGAAATATTAAATATTAAATATTAATTTACAAATATTGAAATATTAAATATTAAATATTAATTTACAAATATTGAAATATTAAATATTAAATATTAATTTACAAATATTGAAATATTAAATATTAAATATTAATTTACAAATATTGAAATATTAAATATTAAATATTAATTTACAAATATTGAAATATTAAATATTAAATATTAATTTACAAATATTGAAATATTAAATATTAAATATTAATTTACAAATATTGAAATATTAAATATTAAATATTAATTTACAAATATTGAAATATTAAATATTAAATATTAATTTACAAATATTGAAATATTAAATATTAAATATTAATTTACAAATATTGAAATATTAAATATTAAATATTAATTTACAAATATTGAAATATTAAATATTAAATATTAATTTACAAATATTGAAATATTAAATATTAAATATTAATTTACAAATATTGAAATATTAAATATTAAATATTAATTTACAAATATTGAAATATTAAATATTAAATATTAATTTACAAATATTGAAATATTAAATATTAAATATTAATTTACAAATATTGAAATATTAAATATTAAATATTAATTTACAAATATTGAAATATTAAATATTAAATATTAATTTACAAATATTGAAATATTAAATATTAAATATTAATTTACAAATATTGAAATATTAAATATTAAATATTAATTTACAAATATTGAAATATTAAATATTAAATATTAATTTACAAATATTGAAATATTAAATATTAAATATTAATTTACAAATATTGAAATATTAAATATTAAATATTAATTTACAAATATTGAAATATTAAATATTAAATATTAATTTACAAATATTGAAATATTAAATATTAAATATTAATTTACAAATATTGAAATATTAAATATTAAATATTAATTTACAAATATTGAAATATTAAATATTAAATATTAATTTACAAATATTGAAATATTAAATATTAAATATTAATTTACAAATATTGAAATCTTATATATTAAATATTAATTTACAAATATTGAAATATTAAATATTAAATATTAATTTACAAATATTGAAATATTAAATATTAAATATTAATTTACAAATATTGAAATATTAAATATTAAATATTAATTTACAAATATTGAAATATTAAATATTAAATATTAATTTACAAATATTGAAAT
Source organism: Pseudococcus jackbeardsleyi (assembly GCA_038380155.1). Classification (NCBI taxonomy): domain Eukaryota; kingdom Metazoa; phylum Arthropoda; class Insecta; order Hemiptera; family Pseudococcidae; genus Pseudococcus; species Pseudococcus jackbeardsleyi. The sequence goes on from JAZDXF010000080.1 coordinate 25,579, forward strand.
ATTAAATATTAAATATTAATTTACAAATATTGAAATATTAAATATTAAATATTAATTTACAAATATTGAAATATTAAATATTAAATATTAATTTACAAATATTGAAATATTAAATATTAAATATTAATTTACAAATATTGAAATATTAAATATTAAATATTACAAATAAATATTGAAATATTAAAGACTAAATATTAATTTACAAATATTGAAATATTAAATATTAAATATTAATTTACAAATATTGAAATATTAAATATTAAATATTAATTTACAAATATTGAAATATTAAATATTAATTTACAAATATTGAAATATTAAATATTAAATATTAATTTACAAATATTTAAATATTAAATATTAAATATTAATTTACAAATATTGAAATATTAAATATTAAATATTAATTTACAAATATTGAAATATTAAATATTAAATATTAATTTACAAATATTGAAATATTAAATATTAAATATTAATTTACAAATATTGAAATATTAATAATATAATGAAATAATAAATATTAAATATTAATTTACACATCTTGAAATATTAAATATTAAATATTAATTTACAAATATTGAAATAAGTATTAAATATTAAATATTAATTCACAAATATTGAAATATTAAATATTAAATATTAATTTACAAATATTGAAATATTAAATATTAATATTACAAATTTACAAATATTGAAATATTAAATATTAATTTACAAATATTGAAATATTAAATATTAAATATTAATTTACAAATATTGAAATATTAAATATTAAATATTAATTTACAAATATTGAAATATTAAATATTAAATATTAATTTACAAATATTGAAATATTAAATATTAAATATTAATTTACAAATATTGAAATATTAAATATTAAATATTAATTTACAAATATTTAAATATTAAATATTAAATATTAATTTACAAATATTGAAATATTAAATATTAAATATTAATTTACAAATATTGAAATATTAAATATTAAATATTAATTTACAAATATTGAAATATTAAATATTAAATATTAATTTACAAATATTGAAATATTAAATATTAAATATTAATTTACAAATATTGAAATATTAAATATTAAATATTAATTTACAAATATTGAAATATTAAATATTAAATATTAATTTACAAATATTGAAATATTAAATATTATATATTAATTTACAAATATTGAAATATTAAATATTAAATATTAATTTCTAAATATTGAAATAATAAACAATAAATATTAATTTACAAATATTGAAATAATAAATATTAAATATTAATTTACAAATATTGAAATATTAAATATTAAATATTAATTTACAAATATTGAAATATTAAATATTAAATATTAATTTACAAATATTGAAATATTAAATATTAAATATTAATTTACAAATATTGAAATATTAAATGTTAAATATTAATTTACAAATATTGAAATATTAAATATGAAATATTAATTTACAAATATTGAAATATTAAATATTAAATATTAGTTTACAAATATTGAAATATTAAATATTAAATATTAATTTACAAATATTGAAATATTAAATATTAAATATTAATTTACAAATATTGAAATATTAAATATTAAATATTAATTTACAAATATTGAAATATTAAATATTAAATATTAATTTACAAATATTGAAATATTAAATATTAAATATTAATTTACAAATATTGAAATATTAAATATTAAATATTAATTTACAAATATTGAAATATTAAAGATTAAATATTAATTTAAAAATATTGAAATATTAAATATTAAATATTGAAATAAATTTACAAATATTGAAATATTAAATATTAAATATTAATTTACAAATATTGAAATATTAAATATTAAATATTAATTTACAAATATTGAAATATTAAATATTAAATATTAATTTACAAATATTGAAATATTAAATATTAAATATTAATTTACAAATATTTAAATATTAAATATTAAATATTAATTTACAAATATTGAAATATTAAATATTAAATATTAATTTACAAATATTGAAATATTAAATATTAAATATTAATTTACAAATATTGAAATATTAAATATTAAATATTAATTTACAAATATTGAAATATTAAATATTAAATATTAATTTACCAAGATTGAAATATTAAATATTAAATATTAATTTACACAGATTGAAATATTAAATATTAAATATTAATTTACAAATATTGAAATATTAAATATTAAATATTAATTTACAAATATTGAAATATTAAATATTAAATATTAATTTACAAATATTGAAATATTAAATATTAAATATTAATTTACAAATATTGAAATATTAAATATTAAATATTAATTTACAAATATTGAAATATTAAATATTAAATATTAATTTACAAATATTGAAATATTAAATATTAAATATTAATTTACAAATATTGAAATATTAAATATTAAATATTAATTTACAAATATTGAAATATTAAATATTAAATATTAAATATTAATTTACAAATATTGAAATATTAAATATTAAATATTAATTTACAAATATTGAAATATTAAATATTAAATATTAATTTACAAATATTGAAATATTAAATATTAAATATTAATTTACAAATATTGAAATATTAAATCTTAAATATTAATTTACAAATATTGAAATATTAAATATTAAATATTAATTTACAAATATTGAAATATTAAATATTAAATATTAATTTACAAATATTGAAATATTAAATATTAAATATTAATTTACAAATATTTAAATATTAAATATTAAATATTAATTTACAAATATTGAAATATTAACTATTAAATCTTAATTGACAAATACTGAAATATTAAATATTAAATATTAATAGACACATATTGAAATATTAAATATTAAATATTAATTTACAAATATTGAAATATTAAATATTAAATATTAATTTACAAATATTGAAATATTAAATATTAAATATTAATTTACAAATATTGAAATATTAATTCTTAAATATTAATTTACAATTATAGAAATATTAAATATTAAATATTAATTTACAAATATTGAAATATTAAATATTAAATATTAATTTACAAATATTGAAATATTAAATATTAAATATTAATTTACAAATATTGAAATATTAAATATTAAATATTAATTTACAAATATTGAAATATTAAATATTAAATATTAATTTACAAATATTGAAATATTAAATATTAAATATTAATTTACAAATATTGAAATATTAAATATTAAATATTAATTTACAAATATTGAAATATTAAATATTAAATATTAATTTACAAATATTGAAATATTAAATATTAAATATTAATTTACAAATATTGAAATATTAAATATTAAATATTAATTTACAAATATTGAAATATTAAATATTAAATATTAATTTACAAATATTGAAATATTAAATATTAAATATTAATTTACAAATATTGAAATATTAAATATTAAATATTAATTTACAAATATTGAAATATTAAATATTAAATATTAATTTACAAATATTGAAATATTAAATATTAAATATTAATTTACAAATATTGAAATATTAAATACTAAATATTAATTTACAAATATTGAAATATTAAATATTAAATATTAATTTACAAATATTGAAATATTAAATATTAAATATTTATTTAAAAATATTGAAATATTAAATATTAAATATTAATTTACAATTATTGAAATATTAAATATTATATATTAATGTACAAATATTGAAATATTAAATATTAAATATTAATTTACAAATATTGAAATATTAAATATTAAATATTAATTTACAAATATTGAAATATTAAATATTAAATATTAATTTACAAATATTGAAATATTAAATATTAAATATTAATTTACAAATATTGAAATATTAAATATTAAATATTAATTTACAAATATTGAAATATTAAATATTAAATATTAATTTACAAATATTGAAATATTAAATATTAAATATTAATTTACAAATATTGAAATATTAAATATTAAATATTAATTTACAAATATTGAAATATTAAATATTAAATATTAATTTACAAATATTGAAATATTAAATATTAAATATTAATTTACAAATATTGAAATATTAAATATTAAATATTAATTTACAAATATTGAAATATTAAATATTAAATATTAATTTACAAATATTGAAATATTAAATATTAAATATTAATTTACAAATATTGAAATATTAAATATTAAATATTAATTTACAAATATTGAAATATTAAATATTAAATATTAATTTACAAATATTGAAATATTAAATATTAAATATTAATTTACAAATATTGAAATATTAAATATTAAATATTAATTTTCAAATATTGAAATATTAAATATTAAATATTAATTTACAAATATTGAAATATTAAATATTAAATATTAATTTACAAATATTGAAATATTAAATATTAAATATTAATTTACAAATATTGAAATATTAAATATTAAATATTAATTTACAAATATTGAAATATTAAATATTAAATATTAATTTACAAATATTGAAATATTAAATATTAAATATTAATTTACAAATATTGAAATATTAAATATTAAATATTAATTTACAAATATTGAAATATTAAATATTAAATATTAATTTACAAATATTGAAATATTAAATATTAAATATTAATTTACAAATATTGAAATATTAAATATTAAATATTAATTTACAAATATTGAAATATTAAATATTAAATATTAATTTACAAATATTGAAATATTAAATATTAAATATTAATTTACAAATATTGAAATATTAAATATTAAATATTAATTTACAAATATTGAAATATTAAATATTACATATTAATTTACAAATATTGAAATATTAAATATTAAATATTAATTTACAAATATTGAAATATTAAATATTAAATATTAATTTACAAATATTGAAATATTAAATATTTAATATTAATTTACAAATATTGAAATATTAAATATTAAATATTAAATATTAATTTACAAATATTGAAATATTAAATATTAAATATTAATTTACAAATATTGAAATATTAAATATTAAATATTAATTTACAAATATTGAAATATTAAATATTAAATATTAATTTACAAATATTGAAATATTAAATATTAAATATTAATTTACAAATATTGAAATATTAAATATTAAATATTAATTTACAAATATTGAAATATTAAATATTAAATATTAATTTACAAATATTGAAATATTAAATATTAAATATTAATTTACAAATATTGAAATATTAAATATTAAATATTAATTTACAAATATTGAAATATTAAATATTAAATATTAATTTACAAATATTGAAATATTAAATATTAAATATTAATTTACAAATATTGAAATATTAAATATTAAATATTAATTTACAAATATTGAAATATTAAATATTAAATATTAATTTACAAATATTGAAATATTAAATATTAAATATTAATTTACAAATATTGAAATATTAAATATTAAATATTAATTTACAAATATTGAAATATTAAATATTAAATATTAATTTACAAATATTGAAATATTAAATATTAAATATTAAATATTAATTTACAAATATTGAAATATTAAATATTAAATATTAATTTACAAATATTGAAATATTAAATATTAAATATTAATTTACAAATATTGAAATATTAAATATTAAATATTAATTTACAAATATTGAAATATTAAATATTAAATATTAATTTACAAATATTGAAATATTAAATATTAAATATTAATTTACAAATATTGAAATATTAAATATTAAATATTAATTTACAAATATTGAAATATTAAATATTAAATATTAATTTACAAATATTGAAATATTAAATATTAAATATTAATTTACAAATATTGAAATATTAAATATTAAATATTAATTTACAAATATTGAAATATTAAATATTAAATATTAATTTACAAATATTGAAATATTAAATATTAAATATTAATTTACAAATATTGAAATATTAAATATTAAATATTAATTTACAAATATTGAAATATTAAATATTAAATAATAAATTACAAATATCCAAATATTAAATATTAAATATTAATTTACAAATATTGAAATATTAAATATTAAATATTAATTTACAAATATTGAAATATTAAATATTAAATATTAATTTACAAATATTGAAATATTAAATATTAAATATTAATTTACAAATATTGAAATATTAAATATTAAATATTAATTTACAAATATTGAAATATTAAATATTAATAAATATTAAATATTAATTTACAAATATTGAAATATTAAATATTAAATATTAATTTACAAATATTGAAATATTAAATATTAAAATATTAAATATTAATTTACAAATATTGAAATATTAAATATTAAATATTAATTTACAAATATTGAAATATTAAATATTAAATATTAATTTACAAATATTGAAATATTAAATATTAAATATTAATTTACAAATATTGAAATATTAAATATTAAATATTAATTTACAAATATTGAAATATTAAATATTAAATATTAATTTACAAATATTGAAATATTAAATATTAAATATTAATTTACAAATATTGAAATATTAAATATTAAATATTAATTTACAAATATTGAAATATTAAATATTAAATATTAATTTACAAATATTGAAATATTAAATATTAAATATTAATTTACAAATATTGAAATATTAAATATTAAATATTAATTTACAAATATTGAAATATTAAATATTAAATATTAATTTACAAATATTGAAATATTAAATATTAAATATTAATTTACAAATATTGAAATATTAAATATTAAATATTAATTTACAAATATTGAAATATTAAATATTAAATATTAATTTACAAATATTGAAATATTAAATATTAAATATTAATTTACAAATATTGAAATATTAAATATTAAATATTAATTTACAAATATTGAAATATTAATATTAAATATTAAATATTAATTTACAAATATTGAAATATTAAATATTAAATATTAATTTACAAATATTGAAATATTAAATATTAAATATTAATTTACAAATATTGAAATATTAAATATTAAATATTAATTTACAAATATTGAAATATTAAATATTAAATATTAATTTACAAATATTGAAATATTAAATATTAAATATTAATTTACAAATATTGAAATATTAAATATTAAATATTAATTTACAAATATTGAAATATTAAATATTAAATATTAATTTACAAATATTGAAATATTAAATATTAAATATTAATTTACAAATATTGAAATATTAAATATTAAATATTAATTTACAAATATTGAAATATTAAATATTAAATATTAATTTACAAATATTGAAATATTAAATATTAAATATTAATTTACAAATATTGAAATATTAAATATTAAATATTAATTTACAAATATTTAAATATTAAATATTAAATAATAATTGACAAATATTGAAATATTAAATATTAAATATTAATTTACAAATATTGAAATATTAAATATTAAATATTAATTTACAAATATTGAAATATTACATATTAAATATTAATTTACAAATATTGAAATATTAAATATTAAATATTAATTTACAAATATTGAAATATTAAATATTAAATATTAATTTACAAATATTGAAATATTATATAGTAAATCTTAATTTACAAATATTGAAATATTAAATATTAAATATTAATTTACAAATATTGAAATATTAAATATTAAATATTAATTTACAAATATTGAAATATTAAATATTAAATATTAATTTACAAATATTGAAATATTAAATATTAAATATTAATTTACAAATATTGAAATATTAAATATTAAATATTAATTTACAAATATTGAAATATTAAATATTAGATATTAAATATTAATTTACAAATATTGAAATATTAAATATTAAATATTAATTTACAAATATTGAAATATTAAATATTAAATATTAATTTACAAATATTGAAATATTAAATATTAAATATTAATTTACAAATATTGAAATATTAAATATTAAATATTAATTTACAAATATTGAAATATTAAATATTAAATATTAATTTACAAATATTGAAATATTAAATATTAAATATTAATTTACAAATATTGAAATATTAAATATTAAATATTAATTTACAAATATTGAAATATTAAATATTAAATATTAATTTACAAATATTGAAATATTAAATATTAAATATTAATTTACAAATATTGAAATATTAAATATTAAATATTAATTTACAAATATTGAAATATTAAATATTAAATATTAATTTACAAATATTGAAATATTAAATATTAAATATTAAATATAAATTAACAAAAATTTAAATATTAAATATTAAATATTAATTTACAAATATTGAAATATTAAATATTAAATATTAATTTACAAATATTGAAATATTAAATATTAAATATTAATTTACAAATATTGAAATATTAAATATTAAATATTAATTTACAAATATTGAAATATTAAATATTAAATATTAATTTACAAATATTGAAATATTAAATATTAAATATTAATTTACAAATATTGAAATATTAAATATTAAATATTAATTTACAAATATTGAAATATTAAATATTAAATATTAATTTACAAATATTGAAATATTAAATATTAAATATTAATTTACAAATATTGAAATATTAAATATTAAATATTAATTTACAAATATTGAAATATTAAATATTAAATATTAATTTACAAATATTGAAATATTAAATATTAAATATTAATTTACAAATATTGAAATATTAAATATTAAATATTAATTTACAAATATTGAAATATTAAATATTAAATATTAATTTACAAATATTGAAATATTAAATATTAAATATTAATTTACAAATATTGAAATATTAAATATTAAATATTAATTTACAAATATTGAAATATTAAATATTAAATATTAATTTAAAAATATTGAAATATTAAATATTAAATATTAATTTACAAATATTGAAATATTAAATATTAAATATTAATTTACAAATATTGAAATATTAAATATTAAATATTAAATATTAATTTACAAATATTGAAATATTAAATATTAAATATTAATTTACAAATATTGAAATATTAAATATTAAATATAAATTTACAAATATTTAAATATTAAATATTAAATATTAATTTACAAATATTTAAATACTAAATATTAAATATTAAATATTAATTTACAAATATTGAAATATTAAATATTAAATATTAAATATTAACTTATAAATATTGAAATCTTAAATATTAAATATTAATTTACAAATATTGAAATATTAAATATTAAATATTAATTTACAAATATTGAAATATTAAATATTAAATAGTAATTTACAAATATTGAAATATTAAATATTAAATATTAATTTACAAATATTGAAATATTAAATATTAAATATTAATTTACAAATATTGAAATATTAAATATTAAATATTAATTTACAAATATTGAAATATTAAATATTAAATATTAATTTACAAATATTGAAATATTAAATATTAAATATTAATTTACAAATATTGAAATATTAAATATTAAATATTAATTTACAAATATTGAAATATTAAATATTAAATATTAATTTACAAATATTGAAATATTAAATATTAAATATTAATTTACAAATATTGAAATATTAAATATTAAATATTAATTTACAAATATTGAAATATTAAATATTAAATATTAATTTACAAATATTGAAATATTAAATATTAAATATTAATTTACAAATATTGAAATATTAAATATTAAATATTAATTTACAAATATCGAAATATTAAATATTAAATATTAATTTACAAATATTGAAATATTAAATATTAATTTACAAATATTGAAATAAGTATTAAATATTAAATATTAATTTACAAATATTGAAATATTAAATATTAAATATTAATTTACAAATATTGAAATATTAAATATTAAATATTAATTTACAAATATTGAAATATTAAATATTAAATATTAATTTACAAATATTGAAATATTAAATATTAAATATTAATTTACAAATATTGAAATATTAAATATTAATTTACAAATATTGAAATATTAAATATTAAATATTAATTTACAAATATTGAAATATTAAATATTAAATATTAATTTACAAATATTGAAATATTAAATATTAAATATTAATTTACAAATATTGAAATATTAAATATTAAATATTAATTTACAAATATTGAAATATTAAATATTAAATATTAATTTACAAATATTGAAATATTAAATATTAAATATTAATTTACAAATATTGAAATATTAAATATTAAATATTAATTTACAAATATTGAAATATTAAATATTAAATATTAATTTACAAATATTGAAATATTAAATATTAAATATTAATTTACAAATATTGAAATATTAAATATTAAATATTAATTTACAAATATTGAAATATTAAATATTAAATATTAATTTACAAATATTGAAATATTAAATATTAAATATTAATTTACAAATATTGAAATATTAAATATTAAATATTAATTTACAAATATTGAAATATTAAATATTAAATATTAATTTACAAATATTGAAATATTAAATATTAAATATTAATTTACAAATATTGAACTATTAAATATTAAATATTAATTTACAAATATTGAAATATTAAATATTAAATATTAATTTACAAATATTGAAATATTAAATATTAAATATTAAATTACAAATATTGAAATATTAAATATTAAATATTAATTTACAACTATTGAAATATTAAATATTAAATATTAATTTACAAATATTGAAATATTATATATTAAATATTAATTTTCAAATATTGAAATATTAAATATTAAATATTAATTTACAAATATTGAAATATTAAATATTAAATATTAATTTACAAATATTGAAATATTAAATATTAAATATTAATTTACAAATATTGAAATATTAAATATTAAATATTAATTTACAAATATTGAAATATTAAATATTAAATATTAATTTACAAATATTGAAATATTAAATATTAAATATTAATTTACAAATATTGAAATATTAAATATTAAATATTAATTTACAAATATTGAAATATTAAAATATTAAATATTAAATATTAATTTACAAATATTGAAATATTAAATATTAATTTACAAATATTGAAATATTAAATATTAAATATTAATTTACAAATAATGAAATATTAAATATTAAATATTAATTTACAAATATTAATTTACAAATATTGAAATATTAAATATTAAATATTAATTTACAAATATTGAAATATTAAATATTAAATATTAAATATTAATTTACAAATATTGAAATATTAATTATTAAATATTAATTTACAAATATTGAAATATTAAATCTTAAGTATTTATTTTCTAATATTGAAATATTAAATATTAAATATTAATTTACAAATATTGAAATATTAAATATTAAATATTAATTTACAAATATTGAAATATTAAATATTAAATATTAATTGACAACTATTGAAATATTAAATATTACAGATTAATTTACAAATATTGAACTAATAAATATTAAATATTAATTTACAAAGATTGAAATATTAAATATTAAATATTAATTTACAAATATTGAAATATTAAATATTAAATATTAATTTACAAATATTGAAATATTAAATATTAAATATTAATTTACAAATATTGAAATATTAAATATTAAATATTAATTTACAAATATTGAAATATTAAATATTAAATATTAATTTACAAATATTGAAATATTAAATATTAAATATTAATTTACAAATATTGAAATATTAAATATTAAATATTAATTTACAAATATTGAAATATTAAATATTAAATATTAATTTACAAATATTGAAATATTAAATATTAAATATTAATTTACAAATATTGAAATATTAAATATTAAATATTAATTTACAAATATTGAAATATTAAATATTAAATATTAATTTACAAATATTGAAATATTAAATATTAAATATTAATTTACAAATATTGAAATATTAAATATTAAATATTAATTTACAAATATTGAAATATTAAATATTAAATATTAATTTACAAATATTGAAATATTAAATATTAAATATTAATTTACAAATATTGAAATATTAAATATTAAATATTAATTTACAAATATTGAAATATTAAATATTAAATATTAATTTACAAATATTGAAATATTAAATATTAAATATTAAATATTAATTTACAACGATTGAAATATTAAATATTAAATATTAATTTACAAATATTGAAATATTAAATATTAAATATTAATTTACAAATATTGAAATATTAAATATTAAATATTAAATATTAATTTACAAATATTGAAATATTAAATATTAAATATTAATTTACAAATATTGAAATATTAAATATTAAATATTAATTTACAAATATTGAAATATTAAATATTAAATATTAATTTACAAATATTGAAATATTAAATATTAAATATTAATTTACAAATATTGAAATATTAAATATTAAATATTAATTTACAAATATTGAAATATTAAATATTAAATATTAATTTACAAATATTGAAATATTAAATATTAAATATTAATTTACAAATATTGAAATATTAAATATTAAATATTAATTTACAAATATTGAAATATTAAATATTAAATATTAATTTACAAATATTGAAATATTAAATATTAAATATTAATTTACAAATATTGAAATATTAAATATTAAATATTAATTTACAAATATTGAAATATTAAATATTAAATATTAATTTACAAATATTGAAATATTAAATATTAAATATTAATTTACAAATATTGAAATATTAAATATTAAATATTAATTTACAAATATTGAAATATTAAATATTAAATATTAATTTACAAATATTGAAATATTAAATATTAAATATTAATTTACAAATATTGAAATATTAAATATTAAATATTAATTTACAAATATTGAAATATTAAATATTAAATATTAATTTACAAATATTGAAATATTAAATATTAAATATTAATTTACAAATATTGAAATATTAAATATTAAATATTAATTTACAAATATTGAAATATTAAATATTAAATATTAATTTACAAATATTGAAATATTAAATATTAAATATTAATTTACAAATATTGAAATATTAAATATTAAATATTAATTTACAAATATTGAAATATTAAATATTAAATATTAATTTACAAATATTGAAATATTAAATATTAAATATTAATTTACAAATATTGAAATATTAAATATTAAATATTAATTTACAAATATTGAAATATTAAATATTAAATATTAATTTACAAATATTGAAATATTAAATATTAAATATTAATTTACAAATATTGAAATATTAAATATTAAATATTAATTTACAAATATTGAAATATTAAATATTAAATATTAATTTACAAATATTGAAATATTAAATATTAAATATTAATTTACAAATATTGAAATATTAAATATTAAATATTAATTTACAAATATTGAAATATTAAATATTAAATATTAATTTACAAATATTGAAATATTAAATATTAAATATTAATTTACAAATATTGAAATATTAAATATTAAATATTAATTTACAAATATTGAAATATTAAATATTAAATATTAATTTACAAATATTGAAATATTAAATATTAAATATTAATTTACAAATATTGAAATATTAAATATTAAATATTAATTTACAAATATTGAAATATTAAATATTAAATATTAATTTACAAATATTGAAATATTAAATATTAAATATTAATTTACAAATATTGAAATATTAAATATTAAATATTAATTTACAAATATTGAAATATTAAATATTAAATATTAAATATTAATTTACAAATATTGAAATATTAAATATTAAATATTAATTTACAAATATTGAAATATTAAATATTAAATATTAATTTACAAATATTGAAATATTAAATATTAAATATTAATTTACAAATATTGAAATATTAAATATTAAATATTAATTTACAAATATTGAAATATTAAATATTAAATATTAAATATTAATTTACAAATATTGAAATATTAAATATTAAATATTAATTTACAAATATTGAAATATTAAATATTAAATATTAATTTACAAATATTGAAATATTAAATATTAAATATTAATTTACAAATATTGAAATATTAAATATTAAATATTAATTTACAAATATTGAAATATTAAATATTAAATATTAATTTACAAATATTGAAAAATTAAATATTAAATATTAATTTACAAATATTGAAATATTAAATATTAAATATTAATTTACAAATATTGAAATATTAAATATTAAATATTAATTTACAAATATTGAAATATTAAATATTAAATATTAATTTACAAATATTGAAATATTAAATATTAAATATTAATTTACAAATATTGAAATATTAAATATTAAATATTAATTTACAAATATTGAAATATTAAATATTAAATATTATTTTACAAATATTGAAATATTAAATATTAAATATTAATTTACAAATATTGAAATATTAAATATTAAATATTAATTTACAAATATTGAAATATTAAATATTAAATATTAATTTACAAATATTGAAATATTAAATATTAAATATTAATTTACACATATTGAAATATTAAATATTAAATATTAATTTACAAATATTGAACTATTAAATATGAACTATTAATTTACAAATATTGAAATATTAAATATTAAATATTAATTTACAAATATTGAAACATTAAATATTAAATATTAAATATTAATTTACAAATATTGAAATATTAAATATTAAATATTAATTTACAAATATTGAAATATTAAATAATAAATATTAATTTACAAATATTGAAATATTAAATATTAAATATTAATTAACAAATATTGAAATATTAAATATTAAATATTATTTTACAAATATTGAAATATTAAATATTAAATATTAATTTACAAATATTGAAATATTAAAAATTAAATATTAATTTACAAATATTGAAATATTAAATATTAATTTACAAATATCGAAATATTAAATATTAAATATTAAATATTAATTTACAAATATTGAAATATTAAATATTAAATATTAATTTACAAATATTGATATATTAAATATTAAATATTAAATATTAATTTACAAATATTGAAATATTAAATATTAAATATTAATTTACAAATATTGAAATATTAAATATTAAATATTAATTTACAAATATTGAAATATTAAATATTAAATATTAATTTACAAATATTGAAATATTAAATATTAAATATTAATTTACAAATATTGAAATATTAAATATTAAATATTAATTTACAAATATTGAAATATTAAATATTAAATATTAATTTACAAATATTGAAATATTAAATATTAAATATTAATTTACAAATATTGAAATATTAAATATTAAATATTAATTTACAAATATTGAAATATTAAATATTAAATATTATTAAATATTAATTTACAAATATTGAAATATCAAATATTAACTTACAAATATTGAAATATTAAATATTAAATATTAAATTACAAATATTGAAATATTAAATATTAAATATTAATTTACAAATATTGAAATATTAAATATTAAATATTAATTTACAAATATTGAAATATTAAATATTAAATATTAATTTACAAATATTGAAATATTAAATATTAAATATTAATTTACAAATATTGAAATATTAAATATTAAATATTAATTTACAAATATTGAAATATTAAATATTAAATATTAATTTACAAATATTGAAATATTAAATATTAAATATTAATTTACAAATATTGAAACATTAAATATTAAATATTAAATATTAATTTACAAATATTGAAATATTAAATATTAAATATTAATTTACAAATATTGAAATATTAAATATTAAATATTAATTTACAAATATTGAAATATTAAATATTAAATATTAATTTACAAATATTGAAATATTAAATATTAAATATTAATTTACAAATATTGAAATATTAAATATTAAATATTACTTTACAAATATTGAAATATTAAATATTAAATATTAATTTACAAATATTGAAATATTAAATATTAAATATTAATTTACAAATATTGAAATATTAAATATTAAATATTAAATATTAATTTACAAATATTGAAATATTAAATATTAAATATTAAATATTAATTTACAAATATTGAAAAATTAAATATTAAATATTAATTTACAAATATTGAAATATTAAATATTAAATATTAATTTACAAATATTGAAATATTAAATATTAGATATTAATTTACAAATATTGAAATATTAAATATTAAATATTAATTTACAAATATTGAAATATTAAATATTAAATAATAATTTATAATTAATGAAATATTAAATATTAAATATTAATTTACAAATATTGAAATATTAAATATTAAATATTAATTTACAAATATTGAAATATTAAATATTAAATATTAATTTACAAATATTGAAATATTAAATATTAAATATTAATTTACAAATATTGAAATATTAAATATTAAATATTAATTTACAAATATTGAAATATTAAATATTAAATATTAATTTACAAATATTGAAATATTAAATATTAAATATTTATTTACAAATATTGAAATATTAAATATTAAATATTAATTTACAAATATTGAAATATTAAATATTAAATATTAATTTACGAATATTGAAATATTAAATATTAAATATTATTTTACGAATAGTGAAATATTAAATATTGAAATATTAAATATTAAATATTAATTTACAAATATTGAAATATTAAATATTAAATTAAAAATATTGAAATATTAAATATTAAATATTAATTTACAAATATTGAAATATTAAATATTAAATATTAATTTACAAATATTGAAATATTAAATATTAATTTACAAATATTGAAATATTAAATATTAATTTACAAATATTGAAATATTAAATATTAAATATTAATTTACAAATATTGAAATATTAAATATTAAATATTAAATATTAATTTACAAATATTGAAATATTAAATATTAAATATTAATTTACAAATATTGAAATATTAAATATTAAATATTAATTTACAAATATTGAAATATTAAATATTAAATATTAAATATTAATTTACAAATATTGAAATATTAAATATTAAATATTAATTTACAAATATTGAAATATTAAATATTAAATATTAATTTACAAATATTGAAATATTAAATATTAATTATTAATTTACAAATATTGAAATATTAAATATTAAATATTAATTTACAAATATTGAAATATTAAATATTAAATATTAATTTACAAATATTGAAATATTAAATATTAATTTACAAATATTGAAATATTAAATATTAAATATTAATTTACAAATATTGAAAAATTAAATATTAAATATTAATTTACAAATATTGAAATATTAAATATTAAATATTAATTTACAAATATTGAAATATTAAATATTAAATATTAATTTACA
This sequence comes from Pseudococcus jackbeardsleyi, assembly GCA_038380155.1. Taxonomy (NCBI): domain Eukaryota; kingdom Metazoa; phylum Arthropoda; class Insecta; order Hemiptera; family Pseudococcidae; genus Pseudococcus; species Pseudococcus jackbeardsleyi. The sequence continues at coordinate 43,023 of JAZDXF010000080.1, forward strand.
AATATTGAAATATTAAATATTAAATATTAATTTACAAATATTGAAATATTAAATATTAAATATTAATTTACAAATATTGAAATATTAAATACTAAATATTAATTTACAAATATTGAAATATTAAATATTAAATATTAATTTACAAATATTGAAATATTAAATATTAAATATTAATTTACAAATATTGAAATATTAAATATTAAATATTAATTTACGAATATTGAAATATTAAATATTAAATATTAATTTACGAATATTGAAATATTAAATATTAAATATTAATTTACAAATATTGAAATATTAAATATTAAATATTAATTTACGAATATTGAAATATTAAATACTAAATATTAATTTACGAATATTGAAATATTAAATATTAAATATTTATTTACAAATATTGAAATATTAAATATTAAATATTAATTTACAAATATTGAAATATTAAATATTAAATATTAATTTACGAATATTGAAATATTAAATATTAAATATTAATTTACGAATATTGAAATATTAAATATTAAATATTAATTTACAAATATTGAAATATTAAATATTAAATATTAATTTACAAATATTGAAATATTAAATATTAAATATTAATTTACAAATATTGAAATATTAAATATTAAATATTAATTTACAAATATTGAAATATTAAATATTAAATATTAATTTACAAATATTGAAATATTAAATATTAAATATTAATTTACAAATATTGAAATATTAAATATTAAATATTAATTTACAAATATTGAAATATTAAATATTAAATATTAATTTACAAATATTGAAATATTAAATATTAAATATTAATTTACAAATATTGAAATATTAAATATTAAATATTAATTTACAAATATTGAAATATTAAATATTAATTTACAAATATTGAAATATTAAATATTAAATATTAATTTACAAATATTGAAATATTAAATATTAAATATTAATTTACAAATATTGAAATATTAAATATTAAATATTAAATATTAATTTACAAATATTGAAATATTAAATATTAAATATTAAATATTAATTTACAAATATTGAAATATTAAATATTAAATATTAATTTACAAATATTGAAAAATTAAATATTAAATATTAATTTACAAATATTGAAATATTAAATATTAAATATTAATTTACAAATATTGAAATATTAAATATTAAATATTAATTTACAAATATTGAAATATTAAATATTAAATATTAAATATTAATTTACAAATATTGAAATATTAAATATTAAATATTAATTTACAAATATTGAAATATTAAATATTAAATATTAATTTACAAATATTGAAATATTAAATATTAAATATTAATTTACAAATATTGAAATATTAAATATTAAATATTAATTTACAAATATTGAAATATTAAATATTAAATATTAATTTACAAATATTGAAATATTAAATATTATTTATTAATTTACAAATATTGAAATATTAAATATTAAATATTAATTTACAAATATTGAAATATTAAATATTAAATATTAATTTACAAATATTGAAATATTAAATATTAAATATTAATTTACAAATATTGAAATATTAAATATTAAATATTAATTTACAAATATTGAAATATTAAATATTAATTTACAAATATTGAAATATTAAATATTAAATATTAATTTACAAATATTGAAATATTAAATATTAAATATTAATTTACAAATATTGAAATATTAAATATTAAATATTAAATATTAATTTACAAATATTGAAATATTAAATATTAAATATTAAATATTAATTTACAAATATTGAAATATTAAATATTAAATATTAATTTACAAATATTGAAATATTAAATATTAAATATTAATTTACAAATATTGAAATATTAAATATTAAATATTAATTTACAAATATTGAAATATTAAATATTAATTTACAAATATTGAAATATTAAATATTAAATATTAATTTACAAATATTGAAATAATAAATAATAAATATTAATTTACAAATATTGAAATATTAAATATTAATATTACAAATATTGAAATATTAAATATTGAAATATTACAAATATTGAAATATTAAATATTAATTTACAAATATTGAAATATTAAATATTAAATATTAATTTTCAAATATTGAAATATTAAATATTAAATATTAAATATTAATTTTCAAATATTGAAATATTAAATATTAAATATTAATTTACAAATATTGAAATATTAAACATTAAATATTAATTTACAAATATTGAAATATTAAATATTAAATATTAATTTACAACTATAGAAATATTAAATATTAAATATTAAATATTAATTTACAAATATTGAAATATTAAATATTAAATATTAATTTACAAATATTGAAATATTAAATATTAAATATTAATTTACAAATATTGAAATATTAAATATTAATTATTAATTTACACAGAGTGAAATATTAAATATTAAATATTAATTTACAAATATTGAAATATTAAATATTAAATATTATTTTACAAATATTGAAATATTAAATATTAAATATTAATTTACAAATATTGAAATATTAAATATTAAATATTAATTTACAAATATTGAAATATTAAATATTAAATATTAATTTACAAATATTGAAATATTAAATATTAAATATTAATTTACAAATATTGAAATATTAAATATTAAATATTAATTTACAAATATTGAAATATTAAATATTAAATATTAATTTACAAATATTGAAATATTAAATATTAAATATTAATTTACAAATAATGAAATATGAAATATTAAATATTAAATTACAAATAATTAAATATTAAATATTAAATATTAATTTACAAATATTGAAATATTAAATATTAAATATTAATTTACAAATATTGAAATATTAAATATTAAATATTAATTTACAATTATTGAAATATTAAATATTAGATATTAATTTACAATTATTGAAATATTAAATATTAAATATTAATTTACAAATATTGAAATATTAAATATTAAATATTAATTTACAAATATTGAAATATTAAATATTAAATATTAATTTTCAAATATTGAAATATTAAATATTAAATATTAATTTACAAATATTGAAATGTTAAATATTAAATATTAATTTACAAATATTGAAATATTAAATATTAAATATTAATTTACAGATATTGAAATATTAAATATTAAATATTATTTTACATATATTGACATATTAAATATTAAATATTAATTTACAAATATTGAAATATTAAATATTAAATATTAATTTACAAATATTGAAACATTAAATATTAAATATTAAATATTAATTTACAAATATTGAAATATTAAATATTAAATATTAATTTACAAATATTGAAATATTAAATATTAAATATTAATTTACAAATATTGAAATATTAAATATTAAATATTAATTTACAAATATTGAAATATTAAATATTAAATATTAATTTACAAATATTGAAATATTAAATATTAATTTACAAATATTGAAATATTAAATATTAAATATTAATTTACAAATATTGAAATATTAAATATTAATTTACAAATATTGAAATATTAAATATTAATTTACAAATATTGAAATATTAAATATTAATTTACAAATATTGAAATATTAAATATTAAATATTAATTTACAAATATTGAAATATTAAATATTAAATATTAAATATTAATTTACAAATATTGAAATATTAAATATTAAATATTAATTTACAAATATTGAAATATTAAATATTAAATATTAAATATTAATTTACAAATATTGAAATATTAAATATTAAATATTAATTTACAAATATTGAAATATTAAATATTAAATATTAATTTACAAATATTGAAATATTAAATATTAATTATAAATTTACAAATTTTAATATATCAAATAGTAAATATTAATTTACAAATATTAAAATATCAAATATTAAATATAAATTTACAAATTTTAAAATATTGAAAATTAAATATTAAATATTATTTTACAAATATTGAAATATTAAATATTAATTTACAAATATTGAAATATTGAATATTAAATATTAATTTACAAATATTGAAATATTAAATATTAAATATTAATTTACAAATATTGAAATATTAAATATTAAATATTAATTTACAAATATTGAAATATTAAATATTAAATATTAATTTACAAATATTGAAATATTAAATATTAAATATTAATTGACATATATTGAAATATTAACAATTAAATATTAATTGACAAATATTGAAAGATTAAATATTAAAGATTAATTTACAAAGATTGAAATATTAACTATTAAATATTAATTTACAAATATTGAAACATTAAATATTAAATATTAAATAATAATTTACAAATATTGAAATATTAAATATTAAATATTAATTTACAAATATTGAAATATTAAATATTAAATATTAATTTACAAATATTGAAATATTAAATATTAAATATTAATTTACAAATATTGAAATATTAAATATTAATTTACAAATTTTGTATTTTTAAATATTAATTATTAATTTACAAATATTGAAAAATTAAATATTAAATATTAATTTACAAATATTGAAATATTAAATATTAAATATTAATTTACAAATATTGAAATATTAAATATTAAATATTAATTTACAAATATTGAAATATTAAATATTAAATATTAATTTACAAATATTGAAATATTAAATATTAAATATTAATTTACAAATATTGAAATATTAAATATTAAATATTAAATATTAATTTACAAATATTGAAATATTAAATATTAAATATTAATTTACAAATATTGAAATATTAAATATTAAATATTAAATATTAATTTACAAATATTGAAATATTAAATATTAAATATTAATTTACAAATATTGAAATATTAAATATTAAATATTAATTTACAAATATTGAAATATTAAATATTAATTATTAATTTACAAATATTGAAATATTAAATATTAAATATTAATTTACAAATATTGAAATATTAAATATTAAATATTAATTTACAAATATTGAAATATTAAATATTAAATATTAATTTACAAATATTGAAATATTAAATATTAATTTACAAATATTGAAATATTAAATATTAAATATTAATTTACAAATATTGAAATATTAAATATTAAATATTAATTTACAAATATTGAAATATTAAATATTAAATATTAATTTACAAATATTGAAATATTAAATATTAAATATTAATTTACAAATATTGAAATATTAAATATTAAATATTAATTTACAAATATTGAAATATTAAATATTAAATATTAATTTACAAATATTGAAATATTAAATATTAAATATTAATTTACAAATATTGAAATATTAAATATTAAATATTAATTTACAAATATTGAAATATTAAATATTAAATATTAATTTACAAATATTGAAATATTAAATATTAATTTACAAATATTGAAATATTAAATATTAAATATTAATTTACAAATATTGAAATATTAAATATTAAATATTAATTTACAAATATTGAAATATTAAATATTAAATATTAATTTACAAATATTGAAATATTAAATATTAAATATCAATTTACAAATATTGAAATATTGAATCTCTTAACACCTTACTAGTAGTAAAATAACAATTCCACCTGGTACAGTTTCGACAATTGAACTTAACGAAGCATATTTTGCTTCAGTTCTTGGTGCCGCAGCTCTTTGGATAAAAACCGAAGCTACGTCTGTTGCATTTGAACATCCAGTAACACATGGAAAACTTGACCTGTATTTCCATAACTATAAGGATAGACAGGCCATTATCGAACTTAAATACGAAGGATCTCACTACAAAATTGAACAGGTTTTATCTCAAATGACGAAATATTACACGGAAAATGAAGAGTATAAATACAAGTTCATCGCCGTTCTTGGTAAAATTGATGGTAAGAAC
>JAZDXF010000081.1:0-25000 GCA_038380155.1 Pseudococcus jackbeardsleyi
TGAGTGTTTATGTACCTACTTACTTTAGAACGGTTCGAGGAGTTTTGAAATTCCTGATTGAATTTCTAGGGTGATTTTTGACCTCAAATTCAAAATTATATCAGGAGAAAGGAAAGAAAAAAAAAATAACGTATGGCCTGTCGTTTGTTAAATATTAAAGGGCAGAGTACGAATATTTCCTCATTTTATTGGATTTGATCCTTCAAAGCTCTCTTAGTCGTCCAATTTTGAGGAAAAACCATTTTAATAAATTAAAATGATATGGCGTATAAATTCTCATTAATTCAATTTTTTTGAGGAAGGGGACAATTTCGTTCAAGTTGCAAAAATTTGAATTTTTGAGAAAAATTCTTCAGTTGATAAAAAGTTATGAAAATTTCTACTGGAAATGCTACATAGAAACATTCTTCAGAAAATGAGGAAAATTTCGACATTTCACATCAACTCAAATTAGATTTTGTAAAAATTTTATCCCAATTTTTTCTATGTTCAAATTTCTGATTCGGATGTACTTAGACTTACCTACTCGAGAATTTTCTATACTTGATTTTTCTCAAAAATGTTTTCACCCCCAAAAAATTTTTCATGGTTCAGATTTTTATGATTCAGAAAAATTTTGAGAATTTTTCATTAAAAAATTCAAGGTTAGAAAAATATCTAAAAAAAAAAAAAAAAATGAAGATTGCATACTTGAAAAGATTTTGAACAGATTATTACAATGTATCTAGGTCGGTACCTAAATTAAATTTGATAGAAAAATGGCGTAGTATTGTATGTAGTACATAGATGGATTCTTCTCTCACTCAGCATTTTTCCATCCATGACCAGAGCTCGTCCAACGGTAAGGCTGATTTGTATGCAAACGCTCCTAAAAGTATAAAATTAAACGATGCGTTTTACAAAAATAGTTTATTTTTTAAAATAATGGCACAATGTTAAATGTTAGTTTACAAAAAAAAAAAAAGAGTACAATATAGAATGAGGAACAAATATTAATTTTTTTCGGGGTTCGAAATTTAAGGAGATGAAAAAAATGAGGGAAAACTGCAAGCGTTAATTTATCAAATTTGGAATATGAGACGATGAAAAGTGAGCTATTGAAGCTGAAACAATTGACTAGAGAAGAGTACAGTTTATTTCCAGACAGGTGAGTCAAACTATGAAAAAGGAACAGTGCTGTTGCCAACATATGCAATTATGGAGGAGACGCAAAATAATAACAAAAAATATGTCTAATTAAACATAGGAGGTTACGAATTGCTCCTTTTTTAAACATTTTGAATACTTAAACGAGTCTCTTAGAGAGGTTTAAACTTCATAAGCAAGAAATAAAATTACATTAAAAAATAAATCGATAAATCGATCCGTTCGAAGGTAGCGTTCCGATTGTCGACATAAAAAATCACGAGTCGAGTGATGAAAAATTTGGTCCTAAGAATGGACCACGATCCCAGATCTGATGGCACACGTCATAAATGGCACTTTTTTGGTGAAAGTGTCGATATTTGAACGCTTCGAATGGATATTTCGAGACTAAAGTGATACTGACAAAATCATTTTATGAAATATTTCCAAAAATATTAGCTTTCAATATCCTTAAAGGATAAAATCCATTGTCAATATCACTAGAATCGTATCAATATCCTAAACGCAAAACGTACTTACTAGAAAAAAAAAACTAATTACAAAAAAAAATAGAAGAGGAACAATACGAATAGTAAACCAAAAAAAAAAAAAAAACAACGAAAGAATACGAAAAATAGATGGCACAAACGCAACAGCGTTAAAACAAAATAAAATGAAAAATAGTCCAAGTTGGGAGAAAAATTCCTCAAAGTTGTAAAATATAAACAAGAGTAAACATAAACATCAGATCCTCAATCGGTAAAATATCGAAATTTCGCTTCTGAAAAAATTACAAATTAAAAACTAAATTATATCGTCAATTTTTAACGACGGTTTAAAAAATTATGAGAAATGAAGGTATCAGTCTGAGATTCATTCACGACAAATTTTTTTTCAACGCCAAAGGCCGAACTTCTTTGGTTACTTAAATAAAATCTTTACAACGTTACAAAAAGTACGTTAATTGTAGCTTCACCGGTACATTTAAAAAATACAAGTTATACGTAATTTTCGAAATGATCATATAAGGTACTAAGTTAAACATAGGAGTAAATTATTAAAAATAAATACGTATTTTTTCTCGATTCTGGTCACTGGTTACAGGAACGAATCGTTAAAATAAAATATTTTAGAAATTATAAATAGGCGATTTTTATGTCATCGAATGTCGATTCATAAAATAAAAGGAAGAGTAGAAAGCGAGAAAAATTATATAAAGAGACTAGAAGGGGTGACGTGTTTCTCTGAAAAAATTTGAGATTTTTAATCCCTATTGCATGTTTTATTATTACGTATAATTGAATCGTCGTCAACGTTGGACATATTCGAATTGACCATTACGTTGGCGTTGACTGCGGCTGCGGCAGCTGCTGCGTTCACCATTGCGTTGGCTCCAGCCGATGAATTGGATTTTCTATCGATTCGACTATAAAAAAAATTACAATCAATTAGATCTGATATTGAAAAGCTGATAACAAAGTTTTTTTCAATTGACTTCATCAAATTTCAAGTGAACTCAAAAAATATCAAAAGTACGTTGAAAAAAATTTAAAATTTCAGGTCTTGAAGTTCATTACTTGAATTTTAGGGAATTTTTCAAGATTGAAAATTATTCCACAGTCCTGAAAAATATGAAAATTTTAGGACAATTAATAAAATATTGAAAACTTTTAGAGGTTTTAAATCAGATCACCGCTTTCAATATTACCAAATCGAGAGGTCAAAAATAGGGTACAGTAATATCTGCCACCATGACACAAAATTTTTTGTTTTGGCCATAACTTTGGTAATTTTTGATGAATTTTTGATTTCTTTGCGCCATTCGATAGATCTATACATAAGGTTTATTGGATAAAATTTTCAGACATTTTGCTTCATAAACGTTGAAGATATGACAAAAATAAAAAATAAAAATTTCTGTGTCATGGTGGCAACACCATAGGCCACCATGACACAAGCTGTTGTCACGTTGACACAGATTTAAAATACATTGGTTTTATAGTTGCCACTATGACACAAACAAAAATTCAAAGTGTTCACCATGACACAGTGCCACTCAGTTATTTTTGGTGATACGAATCCTTCATTGAGGTTTTGGTTGATTTTTTCACTATAAAAATGTGAATCAAGCTAGAAACAAACATTTTTATACGAAAATGGATGAAAGATCAAAATTTGCGTCATTATCGCAATTTTTATACTGTGTCATTGTGGCAACTATCAATTTGTGTCAAGGTGGCAACACAGTCGAATTTTTTTCAAAGCAGTATTACCAACCTACCAAGACTTCATTTTTAACTCTCTCTTATGCCAAAAGATGCGCAATTGAATGACGATTCCAACGAGATATAACATTTTTATTTTATTTCTCATTGGGCCTCTCCAATGCAAAAATTAAAATTGAAAAAAATCTACTTTGGTGAAAAAATTTTCATTTTTTTTATAAAATATTTTTTCTTTTCCAAAGTTTTCCATGGATCTCTGCGAATGATAGATATATGATGGGTCATATCATTTTACGTTTTGTAAATTTTTTTCACGCCAGGAACGCTTATAGAAAAAAAGTTATGAAGGGTGTGTCAACGTGGCAGATGTGTCATGGTGGCAGATATACCTGTATGTGCCGAATTTAAGGTTTACACCCCGAAAAGGTCAAATTTTTATATTTTGTAGGTTATTGAAGAGGGTGAGGAATTTTAAATTTTAAAAAACTTGACAAAATTCAAACAATAAAATTTAGCAACTGAAATTTTAGATAGACTTTTAGAATACTTTCCAGCCTATTTTTGTTTCAACCCTACATTTTACAACAGAATGTAACACTTCTCTCGTGAGAAGAAATTCTGAAAGTTCAACAGACCTGTGTTTATCTTCATTCTTCCAGCTACTAACGGCTATATGAGGAGGAGGCAAAAACGACCTCAATGATTGCACCAACTGAATCGTGTCTATGACCGCTACAAAATTAATCGCATAAGAATATTATCGTTTAAAATTGTAATAATTAATCGTTCAGAAAATGTACTAACTCTTTTGCAAAGCTTCGGACTGTTTACCGTACGGCTTACACATGGCAGGACGAACGCAAGATTTCATTCGACTCATATTTTTCATGATTTCAGAAAACGCTCTGATTATTTTTTCTTGGCCAGCTGTAAGAATAACATTTCTTATTAAAAAACTTTTCGTCTAAGCTGGCAACAAAAAGAGCCAAAATACAACTCACCATCTTGCCTTTTACCATCATCGGACCAAGATCCATCATTAGCAGTATCCTAAAACAATTAAAAACGAATAATTCGTTCTAAAATCTATGTAAATATAAGGTTTCCGACCTTAGACCATACCAACCTTATTATTAGCACTCGAAATACTATCAAGATTTTCCAAATTCGCCTTCAAAAAATCAGCCAACTTGTTCTGTTGCTGTTGTCTCGGAGTCAATGGTTTTGGAGGAGGTTTAGGAGACGGAGGAGGTATTGGAGTCGAACTAGTTGAAGTTGGAGATTCGCTATTAGGCTGAGACATTTTGCTATTAACTGCGGATTCAAAAACAGGGGTAAGATCGACCGATGGAGGACGCGAAGGAGAAATTGTCGGGGTCGAGTTGACCATCGGAGGTGGTTGCGATGGAGGAGCCATACTAGTCGTTAATGTATCACTGGCAGATGTTGAAACTGGAGACGTATGGGAGCCTGTGATTGGTACTGAGGTCGAAGCAGGAACTGAAAACGAAAAAATATAGATATTAGAATGGTCAAATTTTGGTTTACATGGAGGCTTGGTGAAATGATTTGTAATAATCTAATTAAAGATGAAAAATGTCGATAAACAAGATGTAAACAAATTGAATACTTTATCTATACAACGGTGTGAAACACGAAGTTCAACGATACTAATTTTTAATCGTTTATCAACATAGATAACATATTTTCGATAAAGATTCCAATGAATAAATTTTTTAACGGTATTTAAACCGGAGCTATTTACCTGGCGGTTGAACTTCCTGAATGTATGTTGGTTTACTATGAGACTGAGTCAAATCCAACTGAGCTTTGTAAAATCGACATGCCGGATTTGGGCAATTCTGCACCACTTCCATAATGAATTCTTTCTCCATACCGAAATTATCGCGTCCAATTGTATACGAATCGATTACCTGGACGAAAAAACACATTTCAGAAGATGGATCTCTTTTTCATACAGGCAATATTTTAAGGGTACAGAAAAAGAACTAGATAGTCAAAAAAATTACATGAGAAAGTGGACCTGGAAGTGAATTTACGTGGTTACCCAAGTCCTTTTTTTAATAATACAATTTTTTGATTTATCTAGTTGCTTCCTTGTGCCCTTTATTTTACTTACAGCTCGTACGGTAGCTTCTAGACTTAGATGAAGTCCGTGTGGTCCGTTCATATGTTTCAACATTACCGCGTTGGCAAAATGTTCAAAAGGCAGGATTATTTTGCCGTTTTCACGTAAAATTAGACGTCCTTGTGAATCTAAAGCTACTCTAGAGGCCAACATCCTGTAATCAAATCAAATTTATCAGTACCTATCTTTGAACGCAGTCAGAATAGGTCATTGTATCGTTCGACTTACTGCAAGTATGTAGCACTGGGTAACATAGAAGTTTCCTTCAATTCAGTGAAACATTGGAGTAATTCTATCGATGGGTTCCATCCTTTATTTTGGAGGTAAAGTTGCAAAAGCATATAGAGCTTTTCGGTTATGTATCCTGTGCCAGAGAACGGAGAATTTACCTCGGTTTGGATCCCTTTCGCTACGATGTTCTTCATGGTTTCGGCGATGTTCATGTCCAAATTCATCGTGGCCGGTGTGATGGATGCTGCGATAGTGTTGAAACTAGTTAAACATTATTATTTTAGATTAAATTTTAATTGTTAATCCAATGATTCACCTACTATGATTGCTTTTGACAAAAAAAACTGACACAAACACAATATCGGACGGTTTTTGAGGGACGAAGAGGGGTGTTATCGTTGTCAGTGTTGCCAGTACTAATGATCAAATACGCAAAAAAATCACGAGTTTTACAAAATGAATAAAATAATTATGTAATTTAATTTTAATCAATTACTTTTCATCAAATTATCTGAATAATTAGTGCAAAAAATATTCATAACGAGAAAAAAACTGAAAAAAAGAATGTCCAATAACCCCATGTTGCCAAAACCAGAAACTTCGAAAGTCACAAAACAAAACAATAAAATTTTTCGTTTTTTTTCGTCGATGTTTCCGATTGATTGATATGTGGATTAAATACTTTCGTTGAGCAAAAAACGTTGAAAAATAGAGCAAAATCTCAGTATTTTTTTGTTAATTTGTTAATTTAAACTTGCAGTTACCGTTCAGTGAAGCATTCAAGATGAAGGACGTCGTGTTTACGCCGAAAGCGTACAGTAAAATAATGATGCATTGTGCCAAATACCCTCATTGTGCTATCAACGGTGTCCTACTCGCTGCAGATGAGAAAAATACCGATAAACCAAAGATTATTACCTACGTCGATGCTATACCATTATTCCATTTATGTTTGCATGTCACTCCGATGGCAGAAGTAGCTTTGAGCCAGGTAAATACCGTTGGAAAGTTAATCTCTTCCTGTACAGATTCTACATTGAATTTTTCATTCGCAGGTCGAACAGTGGGCTGAATCGTGCGGTTTGACGATTGCCGGATATTATTTAGCTAATGAAAATATCAACGATACCAGGTTAGCTGTAATTGTATCATATTACTGTGTTATTTTGGAGTTGAATTGTAATGCCAGTATTTTGATTTGTGTTACAGTTACGACAGACCAGCTCACAAGATAGCTGATAAAATATCGGAGAAATTCAAATCGTCGTGTTTAGTCGTAGTTAGTATTGGATCCGAACCTTTTGCTGGTTAGAATTGAATAATTAAATTTCTTCTCCGCAGGTGAACAATAAATTGGTCACTTTGGAACATACCACTCCTGCTATTCGTACATTACAGAATGTAGAAAATAAATGGAAATTATTGGATAAATCCAAGTAAACATTAACATACGTTTTTCTTGAAGTAAATTAGATATTTTCTTTGAATTAATACAAACTTATGTCATCAGAGTAACCGTTGAAGATGAAACATTAGAAGCGACTTCGGCTCTGTTAGAAGACAAAATTTACTACGATTTGGTAGATTTTGATAATCATCTAGATAACATATCGTTGGACTGGAAGAATCTATCATTGAATAAGCAAATCGAAGGAATTTTATCGGATATTAAAAGCAAGAAATCGTAGTCCCTGTATTCAACTTCAACGATGGCCAATACACATAAAAAAATGCGGTAATAGTCAATAATGGTTTTGTTTTTTCTACGTTGGCATTATTTTTTTAGTTGATTTATTTATATAGTGTTATCGGTATTTTATAAATTTTCTACGAGTATTCGTTTAACGACAAGGTTTCGTTGGCAACTGGGAAATGGATTTTCGTGTCCCATCTTTGAAAGCTCGTCTGAGACGGCACTTCGGCAGAGATATTGTAATAAGTCTGTTCTAATTTAATCGTAAATAATTTGTTCAGTTGTTCTAAACGCGCAAGCGCTTGACTACAAGAATAATTATCACCTTCGTGTCGGTGCCACAACCACTAATTTATTTACGAAAAAATATGTGATAATGATAAGTCGTATGTAGCTTATAAACTGAAATATTGCTTTATCAAGGTACCCTGATACGTGTACGTTCCATGCACGAAGCATTCGTGTGTTAGATGTCCCCTTCTCTTCACGTACAATTCTAGTTTATTACCTAAAATCTATGCAATTCATTTATTTTCATTTTGAAAGTATAACGGATTCGATTTTTTGTATCATTTTGTATAATTCAGTCTTATGTTTTTTAAAAAAATCTGTTGGATTTTTCTTCAATTTTTTTTTTGAGATTCCAGAGCGTCAGAAATAATTACCTAATCCAGAAATTTTTCCCAGTTGGCGTAATGGTAAAAAATTTCAGTCATTGGCCCCATTTAAAAAATGATTAAACATTTTTAATTGTATCGATAAACCTTCGCATAGTATTCATCCTCAACCTACCTCACATTGTTACGCCCCTTCTTTTCCATTTTCCTCTACCTCATTGACGAAATTTTGGAATCGCCCATTTTGCTCATCTTATGATAAACTTTGGGTAGAAGAAAAAGAATATAGTGCAATTTGTGATGAATCGTTTACCCTCCCCCCTTTCATATTGGGGGTAAATGCAAGTAGAGTACTGGGCGTTGCAAGCAACAGATATTTTTTAAATTACTATATTGTTATAATTATTTTTGAACACTTGTTCTTCTCTCGAAACGAATACATTATTTATATTTTGTTTTGTGTTTCTTATTCCTATGCATGAGTGAGAATTTATCTAGAAGAAAATTACTACTGTTGAAAACTTCACTGATCTATATTTATGGTAAAATTTTCCGTCTACAAATACCTTTTAAATTAGGAAACATTTCTAAAATAAGTGTTTATGAAAGAAAGAAAGAAATTAAATTAAAATGCAAAATTTTACGACTATTTGCTCTTGGCACGATCTAATTTGAGTCCTAGGGAATGTAATAAATTTCCAGCGGGACCACTGCCACCAAATTCTTCTTCGTAAGATCTCAAAATATTAGTTAGAGCGTTCATATCGATATCAACGGAACTAGCGTCGTCTTTGGAAGGTTTCGAATTTGGTTTCTACGAAAGAAAACACAGAAATAAAAGAAATGGTTTCGATTTTCTCTACAGTGAAAGAACAAAGGTAGATTTCAAAAACATTTGTCTGGATTTTGATGAAAATTGGTGAGACACCTCACTTTAATGAAAGACCATCCAAAAAATTTCGAGCTCACTATGTAAAGAGACCTCAGGCTTCAGGATGGAATCATTTTTGAAAAAAACCTTAGTTGTCTCTACTTTTGGGTAGTGTCAGTTGCTGAAATTCTGGCCCCCTTCCTCCCCACTGAAAAAGAAATTTTTCAACCCTTTTGTAAAAAGTGAAATGTAGTATCCAGTTTCGAGGTTAATTGTTCAGCGAAACGATTTAACTGAGATTGTACAATTTTCATGTGAGAATCAAAGTTCCCAGCCCTGGGCACTACCCAAAAAAGCTGAACTTCTCTTTTTTTTGGTGAAAATGACCCCAGTTTGAGATTTTTTGGTTTCGACTATCTTTTGAGCTAAAGGAGCATGAAAAAATGAGATCTTTAACTGTAAGAAAACTATTTCACCTATTTTCGTAAAAATTCAGAGAATGTTTTTTCGATTCACCCTATACATGTAGAAATTACTTGATTAGATGATTTCTTAACGAAACTTTGTGATAATGATGTTCCTTGCAATTCTTTATCCATAAGATCCATGTAGGATTTGATATCGGCATCGTCTCCTATAGCAGCTTCTTCTGATTCGTAATCGTCGCTGTCTACATAATCGCTCATATCCGAATCGATTGGCTTGTTTTGCTCCAAATTCATAATATCTGAAATATATCCGTATTTTTAGACCAAAAACTGACCAAAAAACAAAATAATAAGACAGATGCGAACCTAGCATTCTATCGATGGAAGACATGAAATCGTTAGCGTCAAAATTGACGGTATTGTTGGTTTCATCGACATCCATAGCACTGTAAAATGAATAATTTTTTAAAAATGAGACTTTCAAGGAGTCAGACTGAGAATGAACTGTTTCTCACTTGAGATTTTCATTTTTAAATTCAACTCCTTCGAGGTCCGAAGCACTGTGTAAGAATTTATTTATGGTATTCGAAAGTGTTTCCGGTGAATCGTTTACGTTCACTCCTTTGATGCCGAACCTCTCTTCTAAAAGCTTATTAAAATCTTCTTCGCTGATATCCATCCATTTTTCATCTGGAAAATTGGAAAAATTGACAGCTTAGGAGTTGTACCTAATACAATGGGAAAATTCAAAATTAAGGTGGTTTTACCATCGGAAGGAGGCAGCTTAGATTCTTCTCGTTTCATGGCATCGACGTCGTAAGTTATGGTCTGTAGAAAATTCATAACGACGTTATTTTCATCGGCCTCTTCGGTACCCACATTTTCAAGGAAATAAATTCGGGCTTTCTTCTTCAATTCTACGTATTCTTTAGAACCTTCGATAAGATCCTAAAAAAAAATTTAATTGAAATAGAAACAAACACGACAGGATGTTTAAAATACTTGAACCGTACCGTACCTTAAAATAACCTTTTTTATTGAGAACCTCGAGGTAGTGATTCCACTTTTTACACAACTTTAGATCGGTTTTCGATTTGTCACTGCATTTCGATGCTAAAATCTCGAAGCCGCAAGTCTAAAACGAATTTAAACGAATTACAAAAGAATGAAGAGAGAAGAAAAGGCTGAATTTAGAAAATACTTACGATTTTATAACCTAAATGATACTCTTTGAAATTAGGACTCGAAGATGGAGGTAATTTCCAAGCTGATTTCTTCTCCGGATATATTTTATGGCGAGAAATCATGGCGTAGAGGAATTTTGTAAATGTGACCATTCTGAGGACCATTTCGTCCGGAGGAAAAGTTTCCATTTTTTTACATATTCTAGTATCGATTAAATCGCGTTGACAGAAAGCAGTCACAGCAGAAGCAATTAGACCAGGTTTTGCGTCCAATAATGCTGCTATTTTAGCCGGTAGGTAAGCTCTTGAGTGGTGTAATAATTCACTCAGACCGTCATCATACCTGTACAAATGATTTGCAATTATGTAATAGGTTCGAAAAGATGAGAAAAAGAAATGAAACGAATTTATACTTTTGAATTCTGTCCGAAATACAACGAGAGACTGAATCCTCGATGGAAGATAGAGTTTTAGATTTGGTTACTTCGTCTATGATAGTTTTCAGGGACGATGATCTTTTGGTGTTGTTGAGTAATGAAGGAGATATTCTAATGGAACCTTTGTGGATGTACACCTTAAAAAAAAACATGCAATTATTAGAGTATATATCTCAAAACAAGAAAGGATCTATACATGTGCATTGTGAAAGTACTTGATCGGAACTATTTTCGGGTTTTATCCATTTTGGTAGATGATCAGCAGCTTCAATTAGCAAAAACTCGCCATCAGAATCGATTACTCTGGAATAGAGAACGACGTTTTTTATAATGATTTCAATATGTGGAGATGAATATTTCGACGCTTACTTGATGATCACGTCGTCAAGCTGTGAACTTATTTTAACGAGTAGATATACGATGAACCATTCATCTTCGATGTTTTCTCCGTAATGAACGATACCGTGTAGGTGACTTGGAGTAGTATCTGAAAACGTTCGAGGATTATAATGACCAAACTGAGCAGAACAGAAATACGAAATAATGATTAATACCTGTAGGATCGATGACTTTACTCAAATTGAACTCGTCCTTATGCCAAATATAATTTTCAATGAAAGGTGCATAAGATGAGAGGATGATTCTACGTATATCTTGCAATCTGTTTATCGTGGACTCATCGTTGTTGGTTGAATAGATGAAATATTCGACGAAATCGTCCAATCTAACGGTTTCTAAAATATCCGGCATTTCGATAACTACATTTATACGTGATGTAAAAATGTTATTATTCCAAGATTACGCCGAAAACTCAAAAACACTTGCGTATTGTCGATTATTTCGGTAGGAAGAAATGATAAACCTGCGTTTTTAGTTGGTTTTTAGTTTGTTTACATAATTTTTTTGTATTTTTGTAGTTTCAATCTTTCAGTTTAATGTGAATTTGTATCCTGGATTCTGATTGGTTCGAGTATCAGAGACTCATTTGATGTTATATCGAATGGTAACACTGATTCGTGAGATGAAAATTCAACACAAAATGGAGGGAATTTTAAAAGAAATGAAGCTTCGTTGTTTCGCTAATTAATTAATTGTTGTCGATTTTATTTTACTCGACCAGTTAACACATTAATTTTTACCAAGTTTGAAGTATCTGCATTTGAGTTACGTTTATTCATAGAAGAACTCACATTTTGAATTTCCATATTTAAACTACCTACCCTTCGAGAAATGATAACTATAGGGCTAGGTGTAGGTAGTAGGTAGTAGGTACTGTGATTAAATTTGACTTGAAAGTACCACATTGTCCACATTCTAAAAAAAAATCGTAAGGTACTTGAATAAATTGTGAAGATCATGAAATCCTAAAATCTAACCCGATTTTTTGTATGTAGGTAATGTGCTAGATTTGATTATATAATTACAGAAATAGATATAAAAAAGATAAGACGATAAGATTATGAAATTAAATTTCTAAACATGCCACGATGAATTAAGTCCTTTTTCAAGAAATTCACGATGAAGAATCACGTACCAACTCGAATATGTTTGATTAATTTGATCTTCATTGTTGCAGAAAGTTTTTGTCTTGATTATTTTGTTGACCACAATGATTTTTTTCGAAACAAGATGATCCTTGCTCCAATGCTTCAAGTAAATACGTTATCATTTCGCCTTTTAGCATTAGAACAAGGTGCAGATATTGTCTATAGTGAAGAAATTCCAGATCACAAACTTGTTAAATGCGTGAGGAAAACACATGGTAATCTATTTTTAATTTCTACCCCAAATTTTAAAACGCAGGTAGTCATTAAATTAAATCAAAATCTATTGATGTTTCTTCTCATACCATAAAACAGATTATGTTGCCAATGTCGTGGAATATGTTAACAAGGACGATGGTGCTGTAGTTTTTCAAACATGTCTTCATGAAAGAGGAAAAGTTATACTTCAAATTGGAGTGACTGATCCGATTACAGCTCTTGAAGCCGCCTTTTTGATGTAATTTTTTATTGTTTAATTATCATAGGTAAAGATACTTACCTACTTACTTTAATCATTACCTACTGGTCCGCAATTAGTATCTGCTATGCATATTTTTTAGCCAACGTGATGTTGCTGGTATCGATATAAATTTGGAATATGCTGATTTCGATTTAATGAAAAATATAACGACTTTGAAAACCACGTTGAAGAAAATTCGAAAAGCCGTTTGTGTACCGATAACATGTAAAATACGAATTTTACCAACTCTAGAAGAGACAAAATCACTTTGTAAGCATTTAGAGATGACTGGCATATCTGCAATTGCTATTCATGGGAGAACTATCCACGAAAAACCTTGGAAACCAAACAGAAATCATTTTATCGCCAGTATTACAAAAGAAATTTCAATTCCGATTATTGCCTGGTACGATAATAGAATTAATTTAACGCTCTTTGATATATGTACCTAAATTTCTATATAATTTTGCTCAATTCTATAATTTTTTTTAGCGGTGGATCGAATCATATTGAAAGCTACGACGACGTACTCAAATTTAAAAATGGAACCAACTGTAGTAGCGTAATGATAGGTAGAGCAGCACAGTATAATTGCTCAATTTTCAGCAAAACCAATTTCTCGTCGATAGATGCGCTAATTCAACGATACATCAAGCTTGCCATTACGTTTAGCGATCCTTTTTCCAAGGTGCAATACTGCTTATCGAAAATGTTGAAAAGATCCATCAATGATTCTTTAATTGAACAGTTCTCTCAAGCAGATAGTATGGAAAAAATGAGGTAGGTGTGAGATTGTTATACGATTTATTTTGATATTTCTATTTATGAACACCATGTTGCCTGTTTCAGCAAAATTTTCAGTCTTGATGATTATTATCGCGAGATCTCCGAACTGAATCGTTACTATCATAAGAAATGGGAGAAATCGAGAAAGGATTCAAAATGTGAGTCCAGGGGAAAAGCAATCATGTCTAAAATGCTCATCGGAGCAGCTCCTGTATTATTTCGAATTTTTTTGAATAAAATTACATAATTTCTAACTTTGGTAAAATTACTTTCATTATTTGTAAATTAATTAAGGTATCTATGTATCGTTCATTCGTACAAAAATTAGGCAAGATGTGGTCTTTGAATCAGATTTTGGACAAAGGGGTGGATTTAGTTAGATCATGTTAGATACAGTTTTTTGCAACTTTCCTCCTTCAACTATTGAGGTGAAAAGGGCAATAGGCAAAGGATACCACTAGGACCACGACCCGTAAGATGAACAAGTTGCCTATCTCTGAAATTTAAAAGGCAAAATATTCAGTCAAGGGCAAAGGTACGTCTACGTATAGGTACGTAATAGGTATCTCGAAAATTGCACCATTTTTTTTTTTTAGAAAACTGAAAGGGTTGTTTCGTGGTGAGAGAAAATTTATGCAGAAAATGTTGCAATAACTAAACAAATTTGGTTCTGATTATTTTTTATTCAACATTAAAATTTAAGAAGCAACCAATTTGTTTAAATTCAAAGGTGAATTTTGGAGGAAAAAAAATGGAACCATTTTTCATTTTGAATTATTTTAGGAATACTTACGGAACCTTCAATTTTAATTTTTAATGATGGTAAACAATTATTCGAATAAAACCTTTTCAGTTTTCAAAGGATGTAAGGATCGAGTATCATTTTTTCCTTGATTTATTTTTTTAAAAAAGACTAAAGTACTAAACTTAGGTACATCGCGTTATACGAATTTTCGTTTATAACTCCCAACCCCAAGTTGAACGAACAACCAAATATATGGAACTTTTTTCAATTATTTAGTTAGATAGGAGAAAGCAAATTACTACCAATTCTCTTCTCACATTATAATATTTAAACTATTTAAAGAATTTTTACACTCCTTTTTCAACGGGTATTTGTTCTTCAATTTCAATTTTAATACAATTTTTTTACCAGACACCTTGTATAATTAATTACCTTTGTGAATATAAATTAGAAGCAAGGAATCAACTGTGCAATAATTTAGAAAGCTAGTCATAACAATAATCCAAAAATTAAAAATTTTGAAAAATATTTTGTTGTTTTTCTTTTTTTATTCGTAACTTGTAACGCTATCTATATTGAAATGCCATAAGCTTACGATTGTTTTGATTTTCAACGTAATAACTGATAAGATGATAACAGCTAAGCGCGTGATGGTGTGATTTACAAAATCATTAAAATTTAAAACTATCATTTCATTTAATTTTTAATTAATAAAAATAAAGTGAAAATGTTGAAATAGAATTAGAATACCCATTGATTATGATCAGTGAACAGTTCGTATTAATTTTCCTTGAAATTTATTTATTTTGAATTACCGTATGCAATTTTTTCATCTTTTCGTCATCTTATCTTATATAAAGTATTATGAAATGGCATTCGCTGATTTATATTCAAATAAAATCATCCTTGCGCCGATGGTGCGAATGAACACCTTACCATTTCGACTGATGGCATTAGACCAAGGAGCTGATATAGTTTATAGTGAAGAAATAATTGACCATAAGCTGCTTCGCTGTTTCAGACGATATAATGGTAATTAAATATTGAAATTTTCTCCTACAAATTGTTCAAATTCACCATGATGCTGTTTTTTCCACAGAATTGTTGAATGTTACCGAATATGTGGACAAAACTGACGGTAACGTAATATTTCAAACTTGCAGTAGAGAAAAAGGCAAGGTTATCCTACAGATTGGAACCAGTTGCCCTGAAAGAGCTGCTCGAGTTGCATTCATAATGTAAGTTTTCCAACTAAATCAATTTCTACATTCATTTTCAGACATTGTAATCAATTTCTGTAATGTTTTAAGGCAGCAAGATGTTGCTGGGATCGATATAAACATGGGTTGTCCTAAACACTTCTCTATTTCCGGTGGTATGGGCGCTGCTTTACTGTCAAATAAAGAAACCGCTCAAAAAATAATACAAAACGTTAAGAAAACCGTTAGCATACCAGTAACGTGTAAAATAAGAGTTTCACGTAACATCGAAGAAACCATATCTTTCTGTAAATTAATGGAAGAAAGCGGTGTATCGGCTATCGCTATTCATGGTCGAACTGTCAAAGAAAGACCTTACGATCAAAATAGAGATGCATATATCGCGGCTATAGCAAAAGAACTTTCAGTACCTGTCATCGCCAAGTAAGTTTAACATCTAACGTCAGATATTACATTTTCATGAATCGTGATGTGATGAACTAATCAAATCAATTTATGTTCACAGTGGCGGTTCGAACTATATCGAAAGTTACCAAGATATAATTAAATTCAAAAACGCTACGAATTGTAGCAGCGTTATGGTAGCCAGAGCTGCTCAATATAACTGTTCTGTTTTTAACAAGGATACTCATTTACCATTGGACGACATGATAAAATTGTATTTAAAATATGCTATAGATTTTAATAATTTCTTCTCCAATACAAAATATTGTATTCAAAGTATGCTCCGAGAGTTGCAAGATACTCCAAGAGGTAAACTGTTTTTAGAATCTGCCACCGTTGAGCAAATCAGGTCAGTGATAAGATACCCATCCAAACTATTCAAAAACTGATTGAAATTTATTTCATATAATTTTCTTTTTCAGTGAAATCTGGGATATGGGTGATTATTATCGTAAGAAAATCCAAGAAATAAGAGCTAAGCAACTGAGTTCAACAGAAGATGTTCTAAATGGACATCAAGCCAAGAAACTGAAGACTGATATAGACGATACTTTAACATTGGAGGCAGTATTTATCCGTAACAATTATCAAAGTCAAGATGATTTACCAAAATCTGTTCTTCTAAGATATTGCAAAAAACAAAGAATGGATACTCCGCAATATGAAACGAGAAATTCCCAAAAATTGTTCCAAGCTACTGTGCAGTTAAATGGGAGGAAATACGCATCGAGGAGATGGTAATTTTTATTTTATTTTTTAAAATTAGTTTTGGAGTGGATACGTCGGTTTGATAGGATAGATTTGCTGGCTAATCTGAAGATGATAATATCAATTAGTTGGTTGATGATACGATTTCAAAGGTTATTACGAAACATTTTCAAATTATTGAAAAGAAAATTGAAGGGAGACTTTCCAAAAAGTTTTGATGCTTCCAGAGTTGAACAATTTAAAAAAAGTATCATTTTAACGGAAAACAGTTTTTTGTTACTCTTGCATAGTGTCACCTGTTAGAAAATATCTAAGCTATTCTTAAAAAAACGATTGGCATTTCTTAAGTATTTGTTTCGCATTTTTATGAAATCGAATGAAGTCGCAGATCAACACAACCAATGTTGCAATACCTGCCAGAAACCCATATCACTATAAACTATAAACATTTTTTAGATTAAAAAAAAAAAAAAAAATACTCTAAGGGCGAATCTCGGGGGAATGGCGTTACATTCAGTCATCAGTTTATAATTCTCTAAAATAAGTTCTTTTTTTGAAAATTTTCATCAAAAATGATTGAAGGTGGCCGAAAAATAATTTCATGGCTCGATTTTGTGTTGTGGTATTGGAATGATGATTTCAGTTTGGTAAAAATCAAAAATTCGTCAAATGTAAGTACAACCTGCAACTTTTCTACTTTCTTGTAGAGAGCAAAAAAAATTTTTATTCAATTTCGAGGACAATTTTTAATTTAGAAAAATGCAGAATCTCAAATTGCACTTTTTAAGGGGAAATGAACGAGGTTTCCAGAAAGTGACACTACTCAATTGTAGTAAAAAATTGTTGTTTTTTTCAAATGTAATGAAATTTTTTCGATCTCCTGTCGTATGGTTATGTTTTTTTTATCCCAAAAATCATGTATATTGATTTTCATCTTTTTGCTCCTCTTTTTTCTTGTTTTACAGAAAATCAAGAAAATGTTTGAGAAAAATTGAAAAAAATTTCATTTTCTGAAATAATGATGAATGGGTATTATAACCTACGAAAATCATAGTCGCCGATTTTCCACCTTTTACCAATATTTTTTGAAAAATTAATATCATATTTTTGGAAAATCGCCGTCATTGAACTTTTTTGAGTTGAAAATATTAAACTATTCACACCAAGATCATTTTGAGAAATATTTTCTCAAGAAAATGTTTTTAGATTGTCTATCAACCATCTACACGAAGTGACGATTTAAAGGTTTTTTAAAAACAGAGGAAATGATGTTCGTAATATATACTTGTGATTTTTTGGAATCTAAAAATCATTTTTGAAAAAAATTGAGAATTTTTAAAAAATTTCTAAATTTTTTACACAGTTTTCAGAAATTGGGCGAGTGAGATTTCTATTGAATCATTGTTAGGCTCGGACCCAATTTAAAAATTCAAAATGATTGCTCGAAATGTTCATATTTATAAACATTATCCTCGTCAAATCTTACCTGCTTTATAAGCCATTAAAAATATATGATTGAATAGCGTCCAAGATGAAGAATGAAAGTGAAAAAAAACGAATTTTATTCCAGATCATTCTTTCTTTGAAAAGAATGAAGGTATCATTTTTAATTTGAAAAATAAAATTTTAATGCGTCATAAATTTGCTTTTGGCGGAGAGGATGAAAAAAAAAATTATAATAGGACAATCCAATGTGCCTAGGTACATTTATCTACTTTACCAAAGCCTTCGAATTATTTTCCGCATTTCAACCAAACGTATCGATAAGCATAAGATTAATCCAAGTAACGATAATTTCAGGGTAAAAAGCAAGAAATTAGCTGAGCAGGAAGCAGCATTAGTTTGTTTATGTTTGTTGAAAGTATACGACGAGAATGAGATGCGCAAGAAGGGTCTGATAATTTCATGAATTCAATTTCCAACGACTCTCGGTTGAAATGACAGGTTTTTATCTGTTGAAAAATGAAAAGCAGCTTCGGACGTAGTCTATTTTTTGAACGATCTTCGAATTTCATGTTGTACGTTTACGATTCTCCGATGAATTGTATTATTCTTGATGAACGGTTTTATAAACGACATTCATATCAAATGCATTGTGATCATTAACAGGTTTTTTGTTGATTGTTGATTCCATTTTCGAAGATAAAGATAAATTATTCGATTGGTAGTATTATCATTTTTTTTTCAATCTCGTTTCAGCTGTAGGTATATTTTGAACACTCCTATTGTATCAACAATTCATAATTTACCCATCTTTAGCGTACTGTATTCACCCAATACCTTATTTCATTGATCTACATTTTACAAGTAGGCTGACCCCTCATCTATTTAATGAACTTCATGCATTTCATTTTGAATCAATGAGATTCACTCTTTAGTATCTCTGACGTAAAAATCTCTGCAAAATAACAATGTGGTGATATTCAGTGGTATCATACATTATTAATGGGTAAACGAAGAATTATTTCAGATCCCTCTTCCCCACCTTCCTAGCTGGCTGTCATGTAACCAAACACCCACGTTGGTTGCGTTTTCAAACATTTTCGGTTTTCGATGCCTAATTACCTACCTACGTAAACGATATCTGCGCATCTAATGAGATTAGATCCAATAAGAATAATTCAAGACGCAACAAAATTAAACACCTACATTATACGTATTGAAATGTAGCACGTTTTATCGGAATCGGTTTTGATAATACATAAATTGTATCAGGTATTTAGAAAAATGATTCTTTGAGATTTATTTTTGACTTGAAACCATACCTAAAAAACAATTTTTCTAGTTCTAAACGCTCTCAAAAGTCGAAGCAATAAGGTTACAATGATATCATTGTAACTTTTTTCCCTAGGTACCTATACCTACCTAAGTAATAAGTCTCTTCACTTCTACAGATTTAACATAAAATTCAATGATATGTTGTGCTCGTTCAAGTTTTTAAACTGGGTATCAAGGATAGTTCCGGAAGGAGAAGAGTGATTTGGGTTAGAATCATCATTAGCTCTAAAATGAAAAACTATAGGATTTAAATAACTGGGACCTGAAAATGGTTGTAGGTAAATTGAAAAAAAATTGTGATTTTTTGCTTTTCCATTTGATAATTTTTCAGAAAAAAATTTCCATAAAATTGAAACGTATTCTGAATTTTGAATTTGCCTCGTTTTTTATCACTATCGAAAATTTCTCGCACCCTTCTCTCTCAAGTAGAATCTCTGACTTGAATAATTAAATTTTATACTCCTCCTTCTCCCTCCCCCTGAGAAATTTCTGAAATCGCTCATTTTAAACATTTAAATCACATTATAATAAACCATTTGTCCATTTTCAAATGTTTTACCTGGTAGACCCACAAAAATTATGACAGCTGTAGGTATCTCGTTTTAGAAAATTGTTTTCACGAAGAATTTATAAAGGTACATAGGTACAGGTACCTACCTCTCATTGGCTAGATTGTATCAAACTGAACGAATATTTGAATTAATCATGTAGCAGATTACGAGACTCGTCTAGGTACCTAATTACCTTCCTAAGTATTTGATCGTTTCAACTCGACTCAAATTTCACTTTTTTTGTGTCGTTTTTAACGCAAGTACCCATTACAGCTGATTTCATTACCTATTTATCAGACATAAATTTTCCATGTCGCGGTATCTATTCAAATAATCAGAAAATAACACTCGTTTCTTCGTATATCACGATGAGAATAATTTATATTTTCAATTTAATAATGCATACAGGATACATTCCTATCCACATGCAGGTGGAAAAAATATTTTATTAGTAATTAAGAAAGGTTGTTGATAAACAAACTGATATTAAAATAAAGGTGGATATCAAAATTGAATAAATAAGATAAAAGAATAAATAAATAAATAAATAGGTAAAATCAAAGAATAAATAAATAATATAAGATAAAAATGAATAAATAAATGATAAAAATTAATGATAAATAAGATGAAAATTAATAAATAGGCATGCGGATACAATATATTTAGAAAAATTTAAAGTATAAAGTATAAAAAAAGAAAAGGCGAGTGCAAAATAAATTATGCGACAGTTCGAATACTGGTACAGAAATGAACTGAACATTTCCTTACGATATTAAAATAGAAAATGCATACGAATTTTGGTCGTAATACGTAGATGACTCAAACCAAAAAAAAGTCATTTGACACGATCAAAAAAAGCCATTGTAATCTAGGAAGTTTCAGCTAACTCATGTGGGTGATAGAGGCACTCGAGATGGAGACGTTTCGAGTATTCTTTGCGCATTTCTATGAAATCGAATGAAGCCGCAGATGAACACGCCCAATGTTGCAATACCAGAAACCCATATCATCCAACGAATAACATTTGTAAGATTATTAAAAAAATACTCGAAGGACGAATCCGAGGGAATGATGTTGCATTCAGTCATCAATTTATAATTCTTTAAAGAGAAATTGCTTTGGATTATCGCCTCTCTTGATTCTTCTTCAGGACTACGCTGAACGCGTACTTCGCCGAATGGATTTGTTTCAAAAATTCGCACACACGTAATATACTTGAGGAAATTGTGTACATTAGTCGAATCATTGCTGTTGGTCAACGTGTTAAAGAAAACCTCACCATGAATCAATCCGCCAGCTTGGCCATAAAGCTCATACGACGAATGTTTACTTGGTATGCAGAATTCGTTGGAAAAAGCAAGTTTCATATCGCTTACGCATTGCTTGTAAAAAGTTTTATTGTTCAAAAATTGGGTTTCATTTTTTCGCAAACAGTTCAACGGATGGTAAAATTGTTTTTCCGCGCAGCGTGGACGGTTCTGGTTGTATCGGTACGAATATAATGGATGACCGTCGAGTTGGTTCCGGTCATATGCGAGTTTTATTGAGAGTAAGAAACCGATCAACAAGCCGAGCGTAATAAGCCATACAAAGGGCTCAATTTTTACATAAATTTTCGAAGCCAATTCAAAACAACCAGGAAGTTTCTTCGGCGGAGCAGAAATAACAGATACTGAAGTACTTTGCGCCGCGGGCGCCGTATGTTCCGGACTGAGTTTAGTCTCAATGATATCTAAATCTGATTGAGACCTAGACGGCTGGGGCCTAGATAGATCCGTCGGCTCTGGAGGGATTTCCGACGATGTACCAGGAATTTCGGTACCGGAACTCGTTCCTTCATTTTTAGCGGATTTGACTACATTTTTGAACCAACGTTTTTTACTTGGGGTCTCCTTTGGCGGTTCATGAATGTCAGCAGCGATTATCGTGGGTGTAGGAGGTAATTCATCGGGTGATGGCTCTGAACATGTTCCATAGTTTGATAAAGGGTTGCGACGGTTGATAACTAATGGAGGAGGTCTACTAGATGACCGTACACCAATATCTTTCAATGGTATTCCTTCTTTGGGATCCGTTTCTAAACCGCTTGATTGAATTCTTAAATTTAATACTGCAGCACTTTCGTTACCTGAACTTGTTCCAGCGGTTGTAGTTGTGGACGAGGATGTCGGTTGATTATTAGTTTCGCCGGTTGATTGTTTGCGACGTAACGAAGCGTCATCAGATGAAGGATTCGTGAGATTTACAGAAGATGGGTTTTCTCCAGCAGAAAGAACTTTGGCTGAGCCTGATGAAGGAGGCCTGACGGGCGGTGTTGAAATATCTTCTTCATGCAATGGTCCAATACTATCTGCGCTGCAACGACTAGGAGACCTCGACGATTTGGACGACTTGATGGATCCGGGCATCGTGAATTTATCACAGCGTCTGTTCAATAAACAATTAAATTAGTCGAATAACATCTCACCAGAGAATTATTTGAACTAATTGCGTAAAAACAAACACTTACCTATTTGAATTAATGAAATTACGTCGTCTTTGAATTAAAAACGAATCCGGTTGGGTTTTGAAACGAATCAAACAACGTAAATAAAAACCATCAAACAGTAATCTGCACGAACCACATTACTTATTCGGTGCGTAATTGCGAATAGAATAAAGGATCTGGGGTAAAAACGTAGTTTATTCGTGCAACTTTGAATAAACGTGAAAAAGGCGGAAAAGTTTTATCGAGAAGTGTTGCCAAAATAAAATTAAAAAATGAAATGAAATACTTACCTGTAATTTTAAAGGATCGAGCAGAAATTACCGGCACCTGGTAAATTACGAAGTAAAAATATTTTTGAACACACGTTAAATCACTAGCCTCAGGGATGAGGGCTTGAGAGTTGAGGGCGTTGAGGGCAAAAATGA
The DNA here is from genome assembly GCA_038380155.1 of Pseudococcus jackbeardsleyi. Classification (NCBI taxonomy): domain Eukaryota; kingdom Metazoa; phylum Arthropoda; class Insecta; order Hemiptera; family Pseudococcidae; genus Pseudococcus; species Pseudococcus jackbeardsleyi. The sequence continues at coordinate 23,110 of JAZDXF010000081.1, forward strand.
AAATTATTTTCGGTAGGAGCAAAACATAATATGATATGAGGCTGCAAGTATTGCAGTTTTGAAGCGTCGACGAATTCCACCAGTTCGTCGTACATTTCTGAGCTTTTAATACATCAAAGCTCGAACTGTTGAGCTTTTATAACTTTTGATTGGTTGAAGGTAAAGTACCATGAAGGAAAATTTATTGTAGAGCATGAAAAGTATATCAGTTTCATATGTATTTCAAACATCCATTATGTTTTTTCATCTTTTTCTATGCTAACAATGAAGGTATATTTCAACTCCAAAGTAAAATTTTGAGCCCAAATAAAAAAAGTTGAAAGAACACTATAAAAGAACCAATTAGGTATTAAAAATTTCAGATGTTGAAGTGCATTTCTCAAATTTCGGCAAATTTTTGAACTTTTAAAATTATATTAATAATTAATATTATTATTTGTAGGTACTTTATTATAGCTATAGCCCCTGCAGCCTGAAGAATATGAAAAGCTGACCTACTCCACGAAAAAAATTAAAATTTAGTATCATATACCATATTTTCGACTTACCGAATCGATTGGAAAAAGGTTCAATACTTTCAAAGCCAATAGAAAATTTTGGAATTTTCCAGCGCTGGAGAAAAATTCATAAAAATATGTAGTTCATTTCATAATAACTTCAGCATTTATAATCGCGAATTACCGATATTGATGGTATAGTGACCTCCTTGATGGATTGAAACACATTTTTTCGAAATTCGTAACTTTGAGTTGAATTTACATTTTTAGGCAAGAAATTTTCAATTTTTTCCGAAATGTCAATTGAACTCAATGTTACGAATTTCGAAAAACATGTAATTCAATTTAATACATCAAGTAGGTCACCACCTTGGTAATTCCACGATAATAAGAGATAGGTAATTTTGAAATCTCGATAATTTGCCAAAATTCGAAAAATGTATTTCAGGCCCTGAAATTTTGAATATGGAAGTTCTTTAATAATGTAGGTAAGTACCCACTTTTGATTTTTTTTTGTTGAGGTTCAAAATTTTACTTTCGAGTTGAGGATACCTTCCTTGTTAGTAGGTAAAGAAAAACGAGTGTCGAGTGTAATCGCGAACATCGGAGTAGGTATTTGTAATGTTGCTAAGGTCAATATGTCTATTGGAGAACACCTTTTAATTGAGAACATTGTCTGAAAACCTTTGTAATGTTCCGAACCTAAAAAGTTTGATTTCAATGATCTTAAGTATAAGTATACCTACATTAGAAAGTGAAAAATTTCAAAACTTTTGACTGAGAGTTATGCAGACATTTTTTAGGGGTGTTCTCAAATAGGTACCCGTGTTCTCATTTTTATCCACTGTTCTCAAAAAGGCACAATGACCTTATAGCCTAACGTTGAGTACCCGGACCTGAGGAAATGCTGACTTACTACCTAAATTTTATTTAATATTTGAGCCCGCGAAACCATTTTAATGTTCTTACCCACGGATACCTATGACATTAAGCAGGAAACTAGAAAAAGTCAAACTTCACCAGTTGCTAAAAAGTAAAAACTGAAAAGGTATTCCATGTCATTTAGATAATTTTTATTAAAAATTTTTCAGACCCATAAATGATGTTCTTATTTCGAAAATTCAATTTGTTATGAAACTACTTGGTACGTACTGTACTGATACATTTCAATTCCAAAACCGAATATGTGGAAGTAGGTAATGCCCAGAAAATATTTTTTTGCTCATTGGCAATAATATTCATACAATTTTTCAAGACATTCACTTATGTCAAGCATTTTCTTCTACTTAGATAAATTCCCAATAAACTCGAAAAATTGAAAAAAATAACCTGCTTCACTCGTAAATCATAAGTTCATTTAATTCACAAATAATAAGTTATTAATATTAAGGATA